>VZRQ01002543.1:1003014-1118014 GCA_013397975.1 Machaerirhynchus nigripectus
CGGGAGGATGCGCAGGGCGCCCTCGGCCCGGCTGCTCCCGGCGCCGGCCCCGCGCCCGCGGGTGCGGCCTTCGATCGTCCGGCCCCGCCGCCCGCAACTCCGCGCAACTCGGATCCTTTGCCAGGAGTTCACTTACTAGCGGGATTCCCACGGCGGGGGGCTTGTTTGGGCGTCCTTAGTAAATATGTTGCGAGCTAGTTGTTGGGTGCTAGCACGAACACCATTCCTGAGTGTGGGAATTAAAATAACTTCAAATTTCCTGAAAGATACACAATTGGGCTTAAACAATTTGGGGAAGACGGTTTAAAGGACTGCCATCAAATTGTTTCCAGGCAAAATTTGAACGTTTCTTTTCTTCCCATATTAATATTCAAATATTCTGAATAATTTCTAGGCATACTGTTGTTGTGAGCAAGAAAAAACTTTGCTCCATAATTTTGGTATCTCCATTGGATAGCCCTCTTACAATGGATGATGTGATTATACTTCCTTGTTTGAGGTTTCTTTCCTGTTTGGTTCTTGTAGAGCATTGGCTGTGGATACAAGGACTGGAGGGAGCAGTTGTAGGATCTGAAGTAAATGGACTTGCTAAGAACAGAATAGTTGGTGCTGTTGTTCTAGTTCAAATACGGTGACAAATCTGTTTTATAATGAATAAAATGTATTTACTTCTTTGTCTGGATGGGATAGCTAACAAAAAAGGTAGTTTCAAGCTGTGCAAAACAGGTTAGGCTTACATTATGTTGTCTTGATTCTTAAATTTAACAGACAACATTATGTTGTCATGATTCTTAAACATAAAAAGGTTTTTTTATGAACATTCACAAGTTTGTAGAACAGTCTGCCATAGTAGTAGCTTTCCCCATCTCACTAATTAATACTTGAATGTCTGACAATTTGTAGTAGGTCTGTCTTGAGGTAGGGCAGTGTTATCATCATTATCCCTATTCCTTAGAGAATTGAATCAGAGGAAGCTCTCACTGAAATTTGTTTTTCAGTAGGTGCTATGCTTGAGAATAAAGAGGGGGATTAAGTAGGTAAAAACTTAGTCCAGACTGTAAAAGGTACTGGGAGTTGTGCTGTAGGTTTACCAGGAGTGTTCTGGTGATTTGAAAAATGCTGTAGATGTGATGGGTTGAGTCCATAGGTCAGATGGTTACCCAGGTTTATTGAAAGTGTCGTTGTGGTTCTTTAGACAAACTGTTTAATTTTGCCTTTATAAGCAGATTTGGCAAGCTGTAGGAACTAGCAAGGAACTACCAGCTCATTAGAGATCTGCTTCTTGCCCTCTGTCTTTGATCAACATTGCCCCTCAAAGATTGTGGATTATCTTCTTTCTAGTTTAGATGACATCAGAGTGAGATTGTCAGAGTCAGAGTCAGATGACATTTCAGAGTTATGGTCTTTCATAATCTGTGTATTTAACTTACTTATCCTCCACAAAAGTGATTATTTATGTTTTTCATTACTTCTGAGCAACTTCTTATAGGTATGTAAAAGTTTTAAAAATTGACAGGCTCATTTATTGTGTTTCTTTATTTTTGATCACTTGATTAATAAATTGCTCATTTGAGCTCTGAGAATTAGAATACTTAGACCAGCCTCTTCACTCACTTTATTGGTTTTATCTTTCGCGATGTGAGTTTGAGTAGGTTGGTCATCCTCCTTCAAGAATACCTTGCCTTGGATTTGTGAGAGCACCTCTGGAAGGTGTCCTATGGACCTGTAACAAAACCATTGGAATGCTTGTGTAGAGTCTACCACAGCTGTCTTGTGTAGAGTCAAAGGGGAAATATGGCAGTGCAGATAGTAGAATTACAACTTGTAAGTCTTATGGATCTAAGCTTGTAATTGAACTACAGTTTCTATGTCTTTATGAATGATTCATCCTGCTTTTCTAATCTTTATCTTCAGCACAGACTCTGAAGAAGCCTTGCATTCCTGTGGAAACTGCAGCAAAGGTCCTGATATCAGATACTTATGAGTGTTGAAGTTGCTGAGGTCTCTGATATGCAGAAACTTATCATGTGCATGTATGCTTGAGGATTTTGCCTAAAAGGGTCTAATGCATATCTCTGAAGATGTCTAGAAACAAACACCCATTAAAATACACTAGAGTTGGTATGTCGGGCTTAATTCAGTGCTGTTGTTTCTGGACCTTCAAGAGTCTTTGGCTTGCTGTAATTTATTTCTTCAGTGAAGAATTTACAGTCTTTTGGAAGTCTTATACAGACATCCTTAAGTGTGGTAGTGTTTTTAACTCCAGTTGACTGTCCTGCTGCTGTGCAACATCAGTTAATACAACTCATCGGTTGCTAACCTTTATTGGCCTTGCAGCTAATTTGTAGGATTACTTATTTTGCTTGAGCTGAGCAGTCTGTAGGAGTCTTTGCCGGTCTTGCTATGGTTCGCTTTGCAGTGAGGACAAAGACTTCCATACTCAGTGTTTGTCCGTAGTGCACTTTGTGCTTTTGAGATTTATTCAGACAGACTGATAGCGCATATTTTAAAGCTGGAATATGTTTCTCCACACACACCTAAAGAAACTTCGATAATATGCACACTGCTGTATAAAATTGTAGCCAGCTAAGAATAATGAAATATCCTGGGATTTACTTTATATATAAAAAATCATGACAAGATTAATGTATTTTATATATTCATACTGTATATGTTAAGGCCTGTTTAAAAAAAAATTAATACATATTAAATGTTACCTATGGTTCAATGAACACATGCATCCTGTTCTGCTTTTATTTCTGATGTTTAACAGCAACTTACTACTTTTGCAGTAGAAATTCAGTTTTTATATTTTCTGTCATCTCTCCCTGTCTCGGATGAACAGAGAAGTGTTCATGTGCTGCCGTTAGCAATTATTGGGAAATCTACCTTGGAGGAAAAAGTTGTTCACCTTAAAATTAATTTGAAAAATCCTTGCTATTGTTTATTATATTCAACTTGCATAGTTGTAAAAAGGCTTGGGGGAAAAAGCTGATTGGTTCAGCACTTGTTCCAGCACCTTGTCCTTCAGCTTGAAGGTTGTTATCTACAGGAAAAATAGCTGCTGCTTTTTGTTTACATGGTAAGGGAGAAAGAGGACCAGAGAACATTCAGGTTCACCTTAAATGTGCGGTGAGGCTTGTTCTCATCTCTTAGACTTGTATATGTCATCATCAACCCCAGAATAATCAACTGCTGAACGCAGGAAGGAAGTTGACTGTGCTGTGCCCCTGTTGTCATGTGAGGTTGATGGCAGGAACGCAAGAAGCCTGGTGGAATTTTGAAGCTGATAAGGAACTAACCAGTAGTCAACCATCGTTTATCCATAAACAAAATACCTGGTTTATTCATGCTTGCTGCTGTGAGTATATGCTTGTATTTGGCCTAAGAGGGCTGAGGTGAAAGGTATTGGGACTGCTGAGCTGGTACCAGAAAATCACATCTTACCAGCTTTCCCTTATGACATAAATTCACTTGCATTCCAGATCCTCACAAAGGTGGTGCCATGAAAGATACCCAGTCACTGGAAGGAAATCTCTTGCATGATTATCTTCATGGTATGGGCCACAGTAGTGTATCTATGGGTATATTAGGTGGTTGTGGCAGGGCAAGTTTTGGAACAGATCAACTGCAGTTGCTTTTCTCTGCAGTTTGCCACTGGTGGAGCAACTCTGTTTTAAAGCAACTGACTATACTTTTATTTTTGAATTCTTTTATGTCATTAGCGAATAAGAAAATTGCACAAAAAGGAAAAAAAAGAACCAAATAATAGGATAATGTGTCTTTTGTCCAGGTAAATGCAGGATACTTGTTCCTTAAAAAGTGGTGAACTGTAGCTTATTTAATGTGATGTATAATAGAAAAAATGAAATCTATTCCAGGAAAAAGGGAATGGAAGTCTGCAGAACTTGAAGTTCAATGAGAACTCACATACTTCCCTGATACTTACAAATCTCAAACCAATTTTTGTAGTACACAGAAAATAAGATGATTTAATGTAGTAATACTGTTCTAATGCTTTTCATTTGAATGAAAGCTGTTCCCAGCAATCTTGTAGTTCTTATGGTTATGATTTCTCAGGGTGTTTGGCTAGATTTCAGAGTGAACTGCCAAAAAAGATATAAAAGTATCAACAGGTAATACTCAAGGCATGTACTGTAATTCTGTGGGTTTTTTTCATTTCTGACATAGTCTGATGTGAGCTTTGTTAAAATACCTTGATTCCTACTGCCTTTCAATTGTTTGTTAGAATTGTGTCCTAATTCTAAACTACGTGATTTTCATAGTCTAGATGTTATTCTTCATATTCCAGTGGTTTTTGATATTTCATGTGTAATAACTAAGAATAATGTCTCCCAATTACTAAAAATATTATTTGGTGAGGCCATGTAACAATCAGCTTTTAGGACCTAGCATCTCTTGTAGAATGGCATTCACAGAAAGTTCATGACTTATATTGCTATAACTGTGGGTCTGGAAAGCCTTGCAAAATGTCCACAATTGTTAAAAAAACCCAAATATTGATACATAGCCGTGGATTTTACCCATTGAATGGGGTACATGCAGTGATATTTGGTATTTTGTACCGTTTTCTGAAATGCTGCGAGTTCCTATGAATCTCCTTCCCAGGGTATTTCTGAATGTTTAGAACAAAAGTTCTAACAATATCTTGCAGAGTTTTACAGGTTTCAATTTCATCTTCTCCCCCACACACCTGTTAATTGAATGGCTCTACATATTTCATCCTGAAAATGAGCTTGGAAATGATGGATGAAGCTCAATGACTGACAATATTGGCATTAATTTGAATTTTAGTATAGCTTCTGTGATAAAACATTCTGAAGATGGAACTGAATTTACTTTTGAACATCTGTGTTTTAAAACGGCTGTTGCAAAGTGACAGTAACTTCTTCAAACATCTGTTGTTTGACCAGAAGCAATACCTTGTTAAGTCCAGGAACATAAACTGTAAATATCTATGTTACTTTTTTTTTGGTAGAAATAGCATTGTTAATGCTATTCATTCTGCTACTCTGAACATTATCACAGAAACTCCTGGAAGTTAATCAGCTGTGGGAGTGTGTGGGAGTGGGTACTACTTGTTAATTCCCTATATGTGTACTGGCACACCTGCACTTCCTTATGGACAAAGCTCCTAACATCATCCTGGTTTCTGTGGTGCTTTGTTTAAATCAGAGCTCCTGTCTTGTGTTGTTTTTCCTCTGTGACAAGCAAACAGGAATGGCAGCAAAATACATGCACCATTACAGATGAGTCGTACCCACTCTCTGTAGGACAGAAATCTTTGCTGGAGGTAGTGACTCAAAGTGAGATGTATCAGTTGTTACTGTGATACCGAAAGTTGCAAATGTTACAGGTTCAGCTGATACTTGCTGGAAATGTCATGAACTCTGAACAAATAAATGTGTTATTCCTGGTAAGTGTTTCAAGTTACAGGTGCTGATATGTAGATGTTGTGTGTTGGTAATGATAATGTATATGTTGTGTGTTGGGAATGAGAACACATTAAATTACACACCTGTATGTTATGCTAATATATTAAAAAAATATATATATATTCATTCCAACACACCTCTATCTTTTGTTTCAGCATAAGGAGGAAAGGATCAAATGCGGTGTAAAGAAATCTCACTAGAATAGTCCTTAGGAGAGTTGTTTGTACTGTTGTACCGTATTTACAAAGTGGATCAACCACGTATATCCTTTTGTTCTTTTTCCAGAAGGACTCTTGCCCCTCCCTTTTTTATAGACTTCACCTGGCATTCAAAATGTTTCTCTTTTTATTAAAAAAAATTCAACATTGATGTCACTGTCTTGCAGGACATACTGCCCTTTGTCATTAGCCTTTCCTGGATTGGGGTTTTGGACAGGTATTTGCCCCTGTTATTTGGAACTGTGTAACGGAGTGACTTTTAGGCTTAGTCTGAGATCGCATCTCTGAATTCTGATTCTTCCAACAGGGTTGTTTGCATGGCAGCTTTGTACTTGGGATGCTGTATTTGTGTAACAGTGGTTGGGTTAGGTCTGTTTTCAAGATCTCAAGTTATGGAGTACCTCTGGTTTTTAGAAAAAGGAGTAGTTCATGTATTCACATTCCTGGACTGTGTTTTGCTTTCTTTGCTGAAGACTTTATTTATAGGTTAATACTGCTGGTTGAGACTGACATGTGATTTAAGATAGGTGCAGATTCTGAGAATTCTGCCTAGGACAAAGGTCCAAGGAGTTTGATGTATAAGTTTTGAAAAATAATCTTGCCATATGTTAATATTTTCAGACCTTTTATGCAGTGTGTGTTGTCATTGTTAGTTTTTGTGGCTTTCACTTTTCAGAGCAAAGTTTAATGATTTAATGATGCAGATAACCTTATGATGTGCATATAAAGTTGGTTACATTAGCAACTGTAAAATAATTTTACAAACAATGACACTTTCATTGGCATCATACGTGAGAAGTAGTTTGTCATATTTTATCTGCAGACACAAATTTAGATGACATAGGAACTTCAGGTGATTTTAGTAAAAAAGTGATTTTTAATTGCAGTTCTTTGACTTGACATTATGTAGAACTGTGCATTTGGGGAAAGTTGTCTTTATGTTTTTCTCTTCACTAGTAAGGCTTTTTCACGCCAAGATGGGTGTGCATATAGTCATAATTTTTAGCACAGTTATTCTTACAGTAATTATCCTGATCTGAAGTGTTTTAATCATTAGGCAAAAAAAAAGTTTGAGAACTTCGAATTACTATTGCAGATGTTACTGTTGTTTGCATAAGCACAAGTGACTGCATGTTTAAGCTATTATTTTTGCATGCCTTCCTGGTTTGTATCTATAGTATCTAAATACAGTGATTTGTATTGCTTGGGCAGGCATTTGGACTGCTAAGAACAGGGAGAGAAAACAATTGATTGGGCTACAATGTCAATAACAATACCCAGTGACAGTGATAAAATGGCCCCGTTGTTCTGATCAATGACATACCCTACTAATTAAAAATAGGGTTCTGGTGAATGTAGATGATGTTTCCTAAGGTCCTGCTGTGTATTTAGGTGTTTCTGGTATCTATTTGTTAAATACAGAGACTCACTCATCTTGTCATGGGTTGAAAAAGATGTTGTATTAGGGTATGCATAGCGCTTTGTAAGGTGAGCAAGGGGTAATAAGGACGGGTGCCCTTTTTCATGAAGGCTTCATTACACAGATCTTTTCAATTTGCTTCTTCTGTATATTGTTCTAGTAAGAAAGTGTAGGAGACAGAGAAGGCAAATAGCATTCAGAATATTTGATTTTTGTAGGTGACTGGTTGAACCTGTAGTTTTAGTATCTGTTTTAAGCCATTTTTTAAAATCTAGTGATGAAAGGGAGCTGCTGTGGTAATAACTTTGCATTATGCTTGTAGACCTTAATCTCAACAGATATGAGGGTTTTTCCTTAGTTCTGCAACGCAGAAGATACCAGCTTTTTGTTGTTTGGGGTTTTTTTGTTTGGTTTTTTGTTTGTTTTGGGTTTTTTGTTTGTTCGGGGGTTTTTGGAGTTTTTTGTTTGGTTTTGGGGTGGGGTTTTTTGCTGGGTTTTTTTAGTTGTTTGTTTGTTGTTGTTATTGTTGTTTTATTTTTTTGTAGTAATAGTCGTAGTTCAAGAATGCAGCCTTGTGGTTTTCCAGATTATGTCTCTGCATCATTTTGGGCCTGGGGGACAATGATTTATTTGGTCTTACTGCAGAGTTTGGTCTTACTCATCTCAATGATGCAGTCAGTAATAAACTTGCCTGCGTACAGTAGAAGTAGTTTTTTCTTCTGTCTGTTTTGTTGTCCAGTGGATAAACATGCACTATGATCAGACTGTTGTACTGTTTTTAAAGATCCTGGATATAAATGTTCAGCTCTACAAATACCCAGCATCCTTAAAAGCTGTCCAAAAATATTTTCCTTTTTTTTTCTTTTTTTAGTATTAACTGTGGTTACTCTATAAAAATTTGTAATAGCATTATTTTGTGTGAGTGTGTGATTTTTTTTTTAGGCCAGGACCTGTGTTCAGAGACTTCCCAAGTAATACTGATTAGGGGTCTACTTGGATTAGAGGCACAGCTAAAGTTGAATAGAGACGTAGAGCGGCAAGCTCTAATCAATTTAAAAAACTTCTGAAATAGCTTTTCTGTGTTTTTTTAGGAAGAAGTTGAAAGAAATTCTTTGAATTTCATGCATTTAGCTACGGAAGATTTTTCCATTTTCAGCTTCTGTTGTAATCTAGGAACGGCTTGATGGCTTTGTAGTTTAACAGAATTTACTACTGTGTGAAGGACAGAGGTGATTGAAATTAGAGGAAAACGTAACTTCTAATTCTTGGAAATGAAGGGTAATATTTGAGGAAAATAAGTGTTTGTAATTGATTTTTCTTGGGTAACTTTCTAGCAAAGCAATTTGTTTTATGGATATACTGGTTATTTAATTAGGAGGAGGGGTTATATGAAAATACATTATATAGTTATAAACATGGGTATGGATGAATGTTGCTCTCTTAATAAAATTTATGCGGTTTCCTGGGAATTTTTTCTTTGTCACAGGACATGATCTGAACAGTTTTGTCAGTGATAAAGGCAGTCGAGAGCAGTTGCTGATTTGGTTGGTCATCCTTTAAGAAACAATTCTTGCTCTTCGTATGGAAATACCTGTCACTTTCTTCATTTTTTCTCCTATTGCTTCTCTACAATTTGGCAGATTCCCCCTTTATCCTCAGACTTGAAAAGTGTTCACAAAGGTTGGAGGTAGAGCAGGACATGAGTGAGACAGATTGTGCAGCTTACTCTGTCCTCTGCCTGTGACAGGAAGCAGAGGAAGTCCTATGGCTGCCACAGCCGCTCAGCCAAATCACCAGCTCTCCGTGGGATGGGACACGGTCACAGCGGTGGGTGGCAGTAGCTCAGCTGGTCTTTCTCAGCTTTTTTACTCAAGACTTTTTCCACTGCAGCCTCTCTTCCATGCTACTCTGCATCCCACAGCCATCTCCTTGGTCCAGTTCATGCATAGACTCATGAACATGCATTCCTTTTTTCTTCCCTTCACTAGGTTTGAGAAATACTGCTTTAATACACCAGCTTTGTTTTTCCTTCTTGTGAATGATGGTCTATAGCAAAAGTGATGGGTGACAAGGAACAAATATTTATGCAGTATCTGACACGGTGCTAATATTCCTACCTGGGACTTTTAATCAAGCAGATAAAAAAACCTCTTCATAAATACTGCTTCTGCATTTGTTGAGGGAGTAAAACCAGAAAAGCATGCAGCCACAATTACTCTGTTTCTTGCACCTTCCTGCTGCAGCCTTGAATATTGCTCTTTTAGAGTAATGGAAAGCTGGCAGAAAACAGAAAATATTATAGATCTAAATAGGTAGCCAAGTTAGGTTTAAACAACTTAGAATGGCTTCCATTACTGGAAACTCTGCAGCTGCACCTATTCTGGCAAACAGCCATCAAAGTGGAATGATGTAGGTACATGTGACTTGAGGTATCATTTCCACAGCAGATATTTATATCAAAATTTCACTTTAAAGTATTTATTGTACATGGCTTCCTTTCAGTTAAATCTGTTAAATTATATTCCTAATAGTAGTCAGATTTTGTGGAAAGTTGTTTAATATTAATGTTCCTTTTTTCTTAGGAAACCATATTTTGTCAAGATAGTTTTCTTCATACCTGATTTAGTAGCAGTCATGCTGAGAGTTTTGATGTTTTCACTCTAGCTTCTTTATTCATGTTGCTTTCAGTGCTTCCCTATTTTAATACAAGTTTCTAGGATTATACTTAATTGATTTGTCACTCCAGGAAAATCAGCACTTCAAGCAATTAAGTGCACAAAAATACTAGGTAACAAAGGCACAAAAGATTTTTGTCCTCATCCTAGTTATGAAAAATCCATTATTCATTATCTTACTGTTTTTAAATACTGAAGTACAATTTCCCAACACAATAGAAAAATTGCTTTTGAAACAGAATAAATTGCTTGCCAGTTCAGAGGCTGTATTTTGAAGTCAGGCTTACCAACATGATGGTACTTATGCTTATTATCTTCACTACTTGGTGAAGCTCCATATTTGAAAGTACAAACCTAGATACTGATTGTGGGAAAAAAGCCTTGTCTTTAATATAATGGTAAACAAATCCTAAAGAAATTATGATTAGAAGATCAATGTATTCTGCAAGTATTACCACATTTACAAAATAGATTGAAATATTAAGCATATCTGTGAATGCTTCTCTGTCAAATCTCTCTCCCATGATTCTCTTGCATTAGTGTGTTCTTTCAAGAAAGATTTTACAGTGTTTGCTGTGTTACTGTTGTTTACAAGAGATACTGTTTTTCAAATCAGACACTTGTTAACTTTGTATGGAAGTAAAAGAGATGTGTTACTTTGTGATATCTTGTACACTCAATTACGGCTGGCAGACTGATTTCACTGAGTGGTGTTAAAATACATCATTAATTGTATGTCGAAGAGCAAAACACAATGCAACATAAAGCTCTCTATTAAAACCGTGATAATGTAATTTAAAAATGTAATTAGAAAAGATTATAAAAGCATTGAACAGGAGTATATGTAAACACAGGCCTGTCTTACTGGAAATCTAAGAATAAAGTAGTATCTTGAGTGTTTTCTAAGCAGTGCTTTTATTACCTAGTGTTGATCTAGCCTGAGAGCAATCAATGTAATTTGGTATAATATAGATGTTAACCTGTGTTAACTCCTGTGTTTTGTGAAGAGAATTTTTTGTATAATTTTTTCTTAATGTCCATTAATAATAATAGTAAGAGAAAATATATTGCTAGGTTGTCATATTAAACTAAACATCAGAAACAGCTTTTTGCAAACAACATTGTGAAGATCAAGTTTTTCATGGTTGTTTTAAACTTTTTTTTTTTAAGTGGATGTTCTTAGCAATAATTTGGAAAACATTTTCCATGCCATATTCTAACATAACTAACTTTCCGGGAACTTGTAACTTTTAATGTTAGCACAGTTTATATTAGTTTGAAACTTTGGTTGTGTTTTCTGCAGTGTGGTGGTGCTTTTACACCATTTGAAACTGATGAAGATTTTTTTATCACAAAGTCTAATGTATTTAAGGTTTCAATACTCAGTTGACTTGAAACTGGGTGTGAGAGATGTTTGTTTATTATTATTCCTAGTTATGCAATGTTTTCTGATCTGGTCTGAACACATCAACATCCCTTAATGGTGTTCCATACCATTGTGATTCCAAGGAGGTGCAGAAATCAGGGCATTACCTGCCAAAGAAAAGATGGAGTATCTGGAAGACTTGTTAAACAATAGTGGGTTTGGGGCTCTTTGTTCCCCTTCCTTAGTAGAGTTTACTTCTTAACTGTGTTGATACCAATTTCTTATATAGCCAGTGTAAAGTACGTGGTGTACCTTTTCAATAGAAATCTAATAGTCCATCCCTCTGTTCCCTCCCTCCCTTTCCTGACATCCAAAAAGGTTAATAACTGCTTTAGTTTATATTCTTGTATCCAACAGGGCTCAACACAGAAAACCTAGGGGGAAAGGAAATGGTTTCAGGTTTTTGTATTAAATATATAGTGAGTTGAAAAAATGCAAGCCCAGTGATGGTGCCTTGTCATGCTCATTCCTCATGCTTGTAGTATTGCTTTTTGAAAAAGATACCGGCTTTGTCTATCAAGGCTTTGGACTGAATATCGTTCAGGGTGCTGCTCTGTGTCAGCAGAACTCCCTCCTGCTCAGGCAAGGCTACCTAGAGCTGCTTGCCCAGGATTGTGTCCAGACAGGTTTTAAATGTCTCAAAGGATGGAGATGCCACAATCTCCCTGGACAGCTCATGCTCGTGCTGTCATCCTCAAGTTGAAAGTGTTCCCTGATGTTGGGATGGCACCTTCTGAGTTTCAGTTTGTGCCCATTGCCTCTAGTCCTGTGACTGGGCACCACTGAAGACAGCCTGGCTCAGTCATCTTTGCAACCTCCCTTCAGGTCTGTAGACATTATTAAGATCCTGCCTATGCCTTGTCTTCTCCAGGCTAAGCAGTCCCAGCTCTCTCATTCTTTCCTTGTAGGAGAGATGCTTCAGTCCCTTCATCATCATCATGGCCCTTCATTGGACTCTGTTCAGCATGGCCATGTCTCTCTTGCACTGGACACACGGCTCCAGGTGTGGCCTCCCTGGTGCTGAGCTGAGGGGAAGGATCTCCTCCCTTGATGTGCTGGCAGCACTTTGCCTGATGCAGCCCAGGATACCGGTACCTTTCTTTGCAGTGACGGCACAGTGCTGGCTTACGGTCAACTTGGTGTTCACCAGGATTCCCAAATTCTTTGCTGCCAGGCTCCTTCCCTGGAGTAGCCCCCAGCACATAGTGGTGAGTGAAGTTGTTCAGGTGTAGAACTTTGCAATTCTTCTTGCTGAGCTTGTGAGGTTCCCGTCAGCCTGTTTCTCCAGCCTGTCAAGTTTGCACTGCATAGCAGCATGTTCCTCTGGCCTTCCAGTTTTGTGTCATCTGCAAACTTGCTGAGGGTGCATTTTGCCTCATCTTCCACATCATCAGTGAAGATGTTAAACAGGACTGGAGCCAGTATGGATCTCTGGGGTACACTGACCTAGTGTATTGACCACCAGCTAGACTGTGCTTCTGACCACCACCCTCTGGACCTGGCCATTGCGACAGAATTCAATCCATCCCACTGTCTGCTCATCCAGCTACTACAGCAGCAGCTTGACTATGAGAATTTTATAGGAGACAGTGTCTAAGACCTTACTGAAGTCTAAGCAGACACTATCCCACTGCTCTTTCCTCGTCTACCTAAAACTAGGTCAGTTTTTTAATCTTACAAGTTTTTCAGGTTGGTCAAGTAGGACTTTCCCTTGATGAAGCCATGCTGACTACTCCTCATGATTTTCCTGTCCTCTTTTGGAAAAGGTTTCCAAAGGTGAGCTGCTCTATCACCTTCCCAGGGATTGTGGTGAGACTGGAAGGTCTGGGCAGGTTCCCTGGGTCCTCCTTCTTGTCCTTCTTGAAAGTAGGAGTGGTGTTTGCTTTCCACCACTGCTTCCTTCTTTAGTCACTTCTCCCAATTGCCATGATTGACCAAAGATTTTTGAAAGTGACCTTGCAATGACATCTGTCAGGTTCCTTAGCACTTGTGGAAGCATCCCCTCAGGGCCGGTAATGTTTTAACATTTTTATATATAAATGTATGTAATATAATACTAATAATATATGATATGTATTTTATTACATGTTATATATATTCTATTGTAAATATAGTATTACACTATATAAAATTATATATATGTATATATATTCATACTCAGTTTGCTTAAGTTTTCCCTAACTCATCTTCCTTGCTTTAGGCTTTCTTCCTGCTTTCTGAGACCTGGGACTCCTGAAAGTCAGTCTTGCTAATCAAAACTGAAGCAGAGAAGGCATCCAGTACCTTAGCCTTTTCCATGTCCTGTGTAACTATATGCCCTGTCTTATTCAGCAATGAGCCCACATTTTCCCTACTCTTCCTTACCTCTCCTATGTACTTAAAAACTTGTCTTTGACATCCCTGGCTGGATTCAATCACGTTTGGCTATAGCTTTCCTAGCTTTGTCCCTGGAAGCTTGGACAATGTTTTTGTATTTCTCCCAGGTTACCTGTCCTTACTTCTACCCTCTGTGCACTTCATTTTTGTGTCCGAATTTGGACTGCTCCTTGTTCGTCCAGTCAGGGCAATCCCACTGGATGGGAATCTGTTGAACTTGGAGTAGCTGATCCTTAAATACTAACCAGATTTTTTGGGCCCCTCCTCCCCCAAAGACCTTATTCCATGGGACTCTTTCAAGCAGTTCTTGAAAAGGCCTAATCCATTCTGAATTCCAGGGTTGTGAGCTTGCTTGCCACCTTCCTCCCTGCTCTCAGGGTCTTGAATTTCACCATCTTATGGTCACTGCAGTCAAAGCTGTGTTGACCTTCACATCCTCAGTGAGCCCCTCCTTGCTTAGTGAGTATGAGGTTCAGCAGAGCATCTCATCTCATGGGCTCCTCCGGGGTAATTAGAGGAGGAGGTTGTTGTCCAAGTGCTGCAGGACCCTCCAGGATTGCCTATGTCCTTTTGCATTGTTCCTCCAGCAGATACCACAGTGGTGGAAGTTCCCCATGAAGACCAGGGCTTAAGAATGCGAAGCTGCTCCTCTCTGTCTGTAAAGAGCATCACCTGCATGCACTTCCTGTTCATGTGGTCTCTAGAAGACACCTACTAAAATGTTGCCTTTACCTGTTCTCTCCTTTCTCCTAACCCAGAAGCTCTCAGTTGCCTCCTCATCCATCCCTAGACAGACCTCCCTGCACTCCAGCTGCTCGCTCACATAAAGGGAATGAATTTCCAGTTTTGTTAATTACTATTTTTATATGGTCTGGGTTTCGGTTGCTATGGAGAAAATGGGGCAGTCCCAGGATTCACCTTATAAGAGATGACTTTAAATACAGCTTCAAAAAAATTAAACTTACCAATTCTGAGTAACAGTGCATCTTCTTTCAATCATCTTCCCAAAGGTATAAAAGTATGAAATGATTAAGTTAGTCAGTTTTCATGCACTTAGGAGAATTGTCTTACTGACTGTGCCAGTGTTTTGTCTTAGCCTAAAAAGCATTCCAGAAATGTAAAATTAGAGTGGATAATAGTTTCTGGAGAGGAAAGGACCATTGTTAGCTTAATGTTGTTTCCATGGGTCCCACAGGCAAATCTTGACCCAGTGAGTGTTTTTGTGTAGAATTACAAGAGTAACTAATGTTTTTGTAATTAAAACCAAGATACTGATAAGTGGTGTAGAAAGTGAGGCTCAAAGGCCTGTACACACAAGAAGAGACATCAGGAAGGCAGGTTGAAGAAGCACAGTGGAATTATAAAATGTGCACTTCCATGAAAACACCGTCACTTGTGTCTGCTATAAGCTTTGCAAAGTAACTTCTGTTTAACAAAACCTTACAAAGAATCCTTTGAAAAGTAGGAGGTTGCAACTTTGCGTGCACAGATTATATAAAAACCAAGAATTTCCCTGGAATTATTTATACTGTGATTGACAATGATTGCAGGCCTTTTTGCTGTATTACACAACTTTAACTAAAATCAGAATATCTTGTTAATGTATTAACAAAAATGCATGAGATGCGCAGATGAAAATATCTCCCTAATAAAATTCCATATGGCAAGAATTAACTTGTTACTTTAGGAGATCCCAGTAATAAAAAGTGATGTATTGGCTCTTTATTTAGTGCTTTTGTTTCATTTGTCCAGGTACCAAGTGGAAGATGAGTCCTCTCATTTGGATGAAATGCCACTAATGATGTCAGAAGAAGGCTTTGAAAATGATGAAAGTGATTACCATACTCTACCAAGAGCCAGAATTTCTCAGAGAAGAAGAGGCTTAGAATGGTTCATCTGTGGTGGCTGGAAGTTCCTTTGCACTAGGTTTGTCACATAGTACTACTTTTAATTAATGTTTTTAACAAATTACATAAATAGTAACTTTGTATTGTGTGATATGTGCAGAGTACAGAATAATTTGCTTGTCATGAATCTTTTGATTTATTTGCCTGCATTTTCCCTACTAGGACATTGCCAGCTGTTAAAAACCGTTCTGAAGAGCTGAGGCTGTTGTGCATCTCTTGTCTGCCATGCTGGCTTGCAAGAGAGATCATTAACTAAATTTGTATTAATCTGAGGTCCATAATTTGGCCTGTAATCCTGGTTCTCACTGCTACTCAAAACCACATTAGGGTAGAGGGGTTAAATCTTTTACTTTTGCAGATGTTAGTGTGTTGACAATATATGTAAATTTATTGATGTTGCTATAAGGAAAAAGCAAATTCATCAACTAATGATTAGTTAATCCTTCATCTTTAAAGGTTAAAGTATAAATGTAACTTGTGGTCTTGGAGTGAATTACAACTGGAATTAGCTCTTGTGATGTGGTTCTTATTTAGAAACTTTCTGTGCCAAACTCTGCTCTATGCAAATACCTTGGAATAGTAATTTTCTAATCAATTTTTAGCAGAACTTCTAAATAGAGAAATTGCTGTTAGGATTATTAAGGATCTTCCTTTTTCTTTAATTTGGAATGATAAAATCTGAGAATCAGTCAACTGAAGGGAGTGAAGCATTTTCAGTGAATTTAAATGATGAATGCTTTTTTTGGCAGATGTTTTTAGAACTGATTTAGATAGAAGTCTTCACAGGTGGTTTTCATGGCTGTTTAGGAGGCCGGTTGTTTTACCTAAGCAAAGCTGTGTTTGTACACCTTCAGTTTTTTGAAATAATTGTTACAAAGCTTTAAAAAACATAATCTGTGTTGACTTCTGTTCTATATAATAATTTAACAAAAACTCATGGTTTATTAATTTTATTATAGGGATTAAGTGTTTGAAACGTAGAAGGAAGGAAGTAAGGTAGAAAAGTTTACAGAAGTAGTGTTTATATATGTAAATGGGTTTTGGAAGCAGTGCTTCTGTACAGACCTATATTTTAGTTGTTAAATAAACATTTTTAAGTATTTAAAGAAGTTGTTAATCTTCCGGACATGTCTTAAAATTGAGATAACTTTCAAACAATATACTTTTATATGAGTTCAGTTCTTTGAGTACTAGTGATTATTAGTTACTGTGCTTATATTCCTGTAAGTTTCATGAAAACAGGCAGATCAGTAACGACTGCACCCTGACATGGACATTTTTCATGGAAAAAGTAATGAAAAAATGGTGAACAGATTCTAGCAGAAGCTTGAAATTCAGTTGGATATTAGCAGACAGAGGAAAGCTGCAGATGCCTGCTCAGATGAGGTATGGAAAATGATGCAGAAGGAAGTTGAATCCCATGTTATCTTATCTACTGGTCCAGTTAGGCTGGATAGAAACCTCATCTTGGGTGAGCATTTCGGAGTGTGTAAATACCCGTCCTTGTAGTAGGGAGGTTTCATGTAGGCTGAGAGCATTATTGAGGCTTTTTAATTGATAAAGTTAGGGATATGCAGTCAGTGTAAGTTATTCTTTTTGATGGTTTCTCATTATAATAGCACTTTACGAATTTTTGCTGGGACTCACAGAATAGGTGAGTTTTTGAAACGCCAGTTTGCACTTGATAAAGTTACCTAGGATCATGCAAAAAGTCATGCAGGAAACTTGGAGGCTACTGTATTGTCATACCTGCAGTATTTGCTTACACTATGTAGTAGAATTAGTTACAGTGTTTTTATAGGGTGTAAAGTATCAGTTTGGGATACAATTTTGTGTTGCCTTCACACTTGAAATGGAAAGAAACAAGCGAGAAAAAATTTTCTTGTGTGTTGGTGTATACATGTTATATGAACAACTGAAACTTATTTCTGGAAGACAAACAGGGTTCTTATAAGTGTAATGTAAGATTAAAGCAGTCTGAGACCTGTTCAGTTAAACAGAATTTAAAATTTCACTTTGTTTTTATGAAAATCAGTACCTCATACCTGTGTCTGGCTGAGGTTGGAATCTCAACATCTAGAATTTCTTCAACATCTAGAATTTCTTTTTGTGCTTTAAATGAAATTGTAAATTTTTTGAAGCTGTGACAGAAAGATGAACACAATAAAAGACTAGGCATTAGTCCGGAGCTGAGCTCGGGGGGCCCCTGATTTCTTTTCGGTTCTCAGTGAAAGTCTTGTGTTTGTGTTCAAAATCACTTTACTTGTTGCAAACAAACAAAAACCCCCATGCCCAGCAGGAGTTTTTGTCTGTCTTGCATTGTTAAGATTAATCTCATTTGTGTGAGAGGAAGTTTTCCATCTCTTACTTTTTATCTTTAGAGTTTTATATTCGATAGATTTTTGTTTCTACATCGCAAACTGTTACTTTTTAGTCGAAAAAGTTTCACCTGTTTTGCAGAAGCAAATATGGAAGGTTTGACAAAGTTCTGTGTACTTGAAAAATTATTTTGTAAAAATTCTTTATTCAGCTTTTAACTTCAGTTTGGACGATAGATTTGTTGATCAAAAGTGAATGGTGTGAACTTTATTTGCAAATCTGCAGCTCTTTTAAGAGTTTTTACATTTGCAAGAAAAAAATCATAATTAAATAAAATGTTGCCTTTGATTTTGAACAAACTGAAGACTTAATTCAACCCATATCACTTTTAACTTCAGAAACTGCTTATTTCTTGCTTTCATAGCACAGTTAAAAGAAAACTTTGTGATATAGCAGCTGTTTTGTGGTTGTAATCATTTCCTCTTTAACTTACAAATTCTCTTCAAGCTTGTGAAATTATAATGCACATAGATCAATACTCTGGAGTTCTTTGGGCTGGATTGATTTCTTTCTCATGAGATTTACATTCCACTTGTTATCAAAAACCACTTTGTCCCTATGAAAATGGTGCCATTGAATGGCATTTCCATATGAAGTGAAGGGGATATCAAATGCTCGGATTAATTTGGACTCTAAGATGGCCTGTATGCTTTCAATTAATCTGCAACGCATTTGTTATGCAGAAGCATGGGAAAATGCTGATCTTTTGAGAATGACATGACCACTGTGTTGCTTTTGGCCTGATTACTGAAGCTACCTGTTGAGTACAATAATTACAGTATGTTTTCTTTGCAGAACTAGTTTCTGCTACTTAAAACCTAATAAGGAAAAGCTGACCCTTGCAGACAATATAGAGCTTTTATATTATCTTTCCATTCTGATGAAAATGCTGTTTTGTGAAAGATACTGGCAGTTAAGCTTGTAGGATAAAGGTAATGAAAAGAGAAAAAAAGCCTTTATTATTAGAGCTGCAGAGTCAGTTGAGACTTTTACTTTAGCTTTTGACTTGTAGAGATACGCTCTATTTATGAAAAAGTTAAGGGTTCTTATTTAAAAATTACTTCAGGTTTTAGTTTGTTGGTGGGGAGTTTTTTTGGTTGGTGGGTTTTTGTTGTTGTTGTTGTTTTTAATTTAAATATAGTATTAGTTACTAATATGAAGACTGTGGGTATTGTTCCTTCACATTAAGAAAATACATTGGGAAGCAGGTTAGTAAAAAGCTATTTAATAGATATTCCTTGAAATTCTTTTATAAATCAGGTTATTTTTCATATATACAGTCTGTTACATTGATAGAGACAGCACAGCTTATAACTAGCTTAAGGAAAAGGCTTTCTGTACATGTGTTGAATTTTCTAGGCAAGGGCATTTGAAATACAAACTTAAGTAAGTAAACAAGAGTGTGCTTTTTTTTTTTTTAAGTTGCTGAATCGCTAGCATAATGTGGGATTTTACATGAGAGTTCAGAAAAATCTGAAGTGTGTCTCGATCATGCTACATCTTACGTTATGTTTCTAGGCTATTTGAAGCTTGGAGAATGCTACTCTCATTTATCATACAAATTTACTGGGTACAGAAAGCCCATGAAAGGGTCTATACCCTTGCTCAAAAATATTTTCTGTATAGGGGAATGTTAACTCAAGAACAGATTAGAAATGTGTTGGATGTTGATAATCTGAGTTACAAAAATTTTTGTAATTAATGTAAATTGATTAGGATTTCTGAGGTCAGCATGTCCACAGTGTATTCTTTCTGTGATAAAGCCGTAATTGCTGCTGACACTGTAAATAGCAGAATCTTACTGATTCCTATTTTAACAGTAGTAAAGCTCGTCTGAACCATGACAATTCCGATTTGGGCATAACCTGTAATATTTTCATCATCTGCAACTTTCTCTCCTCTGAGAACTTGACTGTTGATAGCTCTGTGTCAGTCAAATCCCTTTTATCAAAGGTGTTGCAGTTGTTTCCCAGTCAGACATCACTCTTGTGTCTGTACTTTTTGGCATTTGCTAAACTAATGGTCATGATGGTGTCTGTTGATCTGTAGCAAAAAGATTAGTTTCAAGGAGAGGAGACTCCATGGCAAGGAAGGCAGAATAATTATGTTGCTTTAGGTGAATGTTTAATTTTAGCAATAGAGAAGTCCTTAGTGTCTGAGGAAATGATTCTACAAAAGAGCCTGTGCCTAATCAAATATTCAGTCTTGTTTACAGTTCAAGTTCAAAAATGGATTGAAAAATGCAGGATTTCAAAGATTGTTGGGGAATTTCTGCATACAGGATTGTAGGCAGAGCTGTCATGCTAGCTCACTTTATCCAGGGAAAAGTTATTTTCCTTGGAACTTTTTTTCTACAGATCCATCTTTTCACTGTATACCTAAGCTGTCTCTTCTGTGTCTCTACACCCCTGCCCTGGAAATTAACAAGTTTAAAGCTTTAATGCCGTGAGCACTTTTATCAAGTAAAAATCCAAGTTGGCACTGAGTGGAATCATTCTGCCTTCTGCTGCAAACATATAACCTTCATTGTTTCAACTATTTTTACAGTGTTTTAGATTTTTAAAGATTGGGGATGGATATAACTGAAAATAATACCCTTTTATTCAGCTTTAGTTTACAACTGGATCGATTTGCAGGTCTGGTTTTCCCATGCAGTTGCATGAGTTTTTGTGCCAGCACAAGGGAAGGAGCAATAATCCACACCTTTGTTATGGGAGGAGGGAGGTATTGGACATCTCAACAGCAGCAGGATCTGTTCATAGCCGTTAAACTGATTGTGGAATCATGAAATAGAACAAGTGCTGTTCATTTTGGTTTAAAGACAAGTTTAAGTAATGATATTTCTGATTTGGAACAGGGCTGAATTTTGAAAGTTGAATTAACGCTGTTACAATTTTTTAGAAAAATTTTTGTTGCAATTTTAAAGTGATTGGAAAAAGCTGATCAATGGACTCCCATTTGCAACAAAAATAAAATGCATGTTTACATAGGATGAAACCAAATTGATGTCTATCCCATAGTGAAAGTTTTGGGAGCAAATCTTAAGGATCCAGGATTTAAAATGGAAGTATTTTAAAGATCAGCTTGTGACTATTGATGTAGTGGTATTTCCATAGCAAAGTTATTGTTGCTTTGAATGATTTTACTATTGAATAACTTTTCATTTTCTTTAAAAAGAACCAACAACTTTGAATTCCATTCTTTGGCAAAATTAATTTGTTATAAGCATGGGATAATGTAGATTACATACAAGAACATTGTATTGGAATTGTGGCAATGTCAGCTAACTATCAGCTTACCTTTCCTGCAGTATTTGTATGTTTCATGATTCTGTAATTGTGAATAAACAGACTAGAAAAGGACCTTAAGGGGTTTTGAGTAGATTCCTTGCCTGTACAGAACGAGTTATATCTATTCCTGATGTCTGATCTAACCACATCTTAGAGACCTGCAACAATTCCAGCCTCCCGGTCTCCTCCACCCCCATCATTTAAAAAATTTACTCATTATCTGTCCAAGCTGTGCCCACCCTGCTTATTGATTTGCCACAGTTGAAGGTCTGTCATTAGTTAATAATAGTGGACTTAGAAAATAATTGTCCCTTTCCTCTTTGCAGCTGGTTCTTACGTACTTGAAACCGTATTAGGTCCACACTCAGCCTTCTGTGAACAGCTGTGGCTTTTTGGTGTACCTTGTAGTCAGCCTGCCCTGCTTTCTAGACCTGTAATTGTTTTCTTGCTCTTGTGTGTGGTCTCTGTTTTCCCAATAGGCCTGTTTGTTGAAATTTGGTATTCAGAATGGTTCTGTAAGCCAACTGAGATCATTCTAGCACTGATTGAGGGAAAGGAATACATTCATGACTTGCTACAACTATGCTTGTCCACACTGAACAGATGTCTTTTTTTTGCACATGTATAACATTCTCATGCAGTAACTGAGCTGCCACGTGGTTTTTGAGCATTTCCTAGTTCTGTATTTGAGTAGTTGATTATTTCTCTGTAAACTATGTTGCACTTACAGCTGTTCAACTGCATTCTATGTCTTCCAGGTAGTTTTTTGTAATCTGTCAAGACAGCCTTGAATGCAGATCTGCTCTTTGCATGTACCCCTCTCTCTTCTAGTTTTTTTGTGATCTGAAGAATGAAATATTCAATAGTCAAATACCCAGGAAGTTTTAAATAAAGCTTTGCAGACCTTCACTGAAATTACTTTGGTTTTATATAAGCTACTCTGCAATTACGATTTTCCAACTGCATCAGTTCCAAGAATATGTTCCTTTACTTTTCTTACGATAAATGTCCTGAGAGTTAAATTTTATTAGAGACATAGAATCATAAAATGATTTGGGTTGAAAGGAACCTTTAAAGATTATCTAATCTAGCCTCTCTGGCATGGCCACAGACATCTTTTACTAGATCAGGTTGCTCAAAGCTGCAGGAGTCAATAGAGGACGTGCTCTCAAGCAGTAGTGCAACTGGTTCTTCTCAGAGTGAAATTAGTTCCATTTTAGAGGTTGTTCTTGACGTGTCAGTGTTGGTTGTGACTTCTGTTTTCTTACAGGTGTGTACAAATACATATGAATAGGTTGACTATACAGAATTAATCCAGTAAACAGTGCTGAGGTGATTGTAATTGTAAATTTCCCTCTTGTTCTCAGCGAAATTCTTCCTGTTGGTTTGAATAAAATTTGTAAGAATTACCTAATGGTTGTTTTGTTTTGCTGCATCAAAATATTGCCAGTATATTCAAAAACCTCACTAGAAATTGTTTCTCATTTCAAATTCCTCAGCTGATGTAGCTGAAATCTGCTGTCATCAGCTCCATCAGCTGCAGTAGGTGAAGAACACAGAAGGCCTGTCTGCTCAGTGTTCCTGATTCACGTGCCTAAAACAGACTCCCAACATGATTGAGGCACCTCCTCACTGTATTAAAAAATAAATACAGATAAATTCTCCTCTAATGTATGGGACTGTAAACCAAGTATATGCCGTGTACAGCAAACCCACTTTTCTTTGCAAAGGGTCTCTGGATATCTTTCTGCCTCTGTAGATAGTACTAGCAAGTCTTAAGCTGATTATGTTATATGAGTTGAGTCAAATCCGTGTTTGTTCCTTGTTTTATGGCTGTCAGTAAATAGTCTGTTGAGCCTCAGAAGCATCATTCTGTTTGCCAGCCTTTTTTTCCTCCTTGTTGTGACCTCTTCCCCTCATTCCTGTATCCTTGTTCAAAATGCAGTTGTTTAAAGGTTGCTGTGAGCTCTTCTCTATCTCACTGCTCATGGTTTAAACTTCAATAGATTTGTAAGCTGGTTAGGCAAGGATGCTGTTCCTTTCTTCTGTGAACTGAAGTTCCCCCTTTGCAGATCACTGTGCAATCTGCATTTACATAGTGGGCTTCTTTTGAATGGTTTTCTGTTTTTGTTGGTATGGTTTGGTTTGGTTTGGTTTGGTTTGGTTTGGTTTGGTTTGGTTTGGTTTGGTTTGGTTTGGTTTTTTTAAGTATATGGCAGTGTGGCATTAGCAGTGGTATGGAGGAAACTGAAGATTTGCAAATTATGTGGAAATTGTATCCAAAGCTGCTGAAATCTTTTGAACTGTATCAAACAGAACCCTCATTTATCTTCAATCATTAGCATAATCTCTGTGTTAGTAATCCAAGATAAAGAGTTTAGCCAAGGAACTATAAGGTATGGTGCAGAATCTTATTAACTAGAATTTTTCGAATCTATGTCAGGTTAAGGTGTAGCAAAACTTGTCATTATTGTATTAGGATTTTCTGTAAAGAATGTGCAGTTGCTTATATGTGTATATCTGGATGAGTTGAGTACTCTGAATTCACCTAAATATTAGAAGTTAACCTCACGCTTGCTTATTTAGATGTGGCAAACATTTCTAAGCCTGTTTTTCTTAGGTGTTTGCCTTTAGGGGTTCCAGGTTTGGAAACTGTGATCTCATACAGTACATTTTTAGTTTTAAAATAAACAATTGTCTTTCTTTTCAGTTGTTCTGATTGGCTCATAAACATTTGTCGAAGAAAGAAAGACCTGAAGGCTCGCACAGTGTGGCTTGGGTGTCCTGAAAAATGTGAAGAAAAATACCCCAAGAATGCCATAAAAAATCAAAAGTACAACATCTTTACCTTTATACCTGGGGTAAGGCCACTGAAGATTTTCTGGTGTTGGGCTGACTGTATGTTCTGTAGTGTTTTTTGACTACTCCACAAAAAGATCATTTTATTTGCCCAGATACTTCTTTTTCTTTCTATTTTTGTCTCAATGACTTCAATGAAAATTAACAGTTGAGAACAAGGTTGCATTTGTATTAAGTTGTTTTGTTTTCAAAGGGATATGTACTTAATTGCAGTCTTGAGTGGTTGGAATTCAGAGAAGCTTTTGAAATTTGGGTTTCTTTGCACTTTTCTATTAATCATTAGGAACTTGTAGTCCTTTTTAAAAAAGAAGCATTTCTGCATGCAAAGGACTGACTTCAACTGACAAGTAAATAGTCAGAAATTACAATTTAGTCCCGTGGATATTTTCTCATACTCCTTGCCATTGAAAGTATAATAAATAATGAATTCCGGAATGGACAACTCCTTAAAGGACAAAAACAACAAACATATTCAATTTGTATCACAAGTAGGGTTAGTTTAGTTCTTTTCAGAGTTGAATTTGTTATTGCAGTTTTTTTGCAGGTATTTTTGACTTTGAATGCAGTTTTTCAGCAAATACTTTTGTTGTGGAGTGGAAAGTTTTTTTGTCACTTTTTTCCTAAGAAGCCATATTGCACTTTAATTTCAGTTTTTTGCTTGTAATATACACTGTGTATATAAAGACAAGAGACATTACAGGTTTGTCTAGTTCATACTTTAAAAAAAAAATTCTTGTTGTAATGAAATTTAGCAACAGAGAAAACAACTTTTGAAACTTGAGTAGTTAAACCTAAAAATGTATCCTACTGTGATATATTTTAGTATTACACTTTTGCTCATATTTTTACAAATACTGTCAAGAGTCCTGTGTCCCATAGCAAAAACTGAATGTCTTGTACTTTTGAAAACAGACATGCTTTGTCTTAAATTTTTTGTTTACCTGATTCTGCTGATATAAGAGTATTGATTCTATTCTTCTGGCCTCTTTAGTCCAATGACTGGCAGGTGTTTTCTAATGCATTTTCTTATTAAAACAACAAAAAAAATTAATGGCCTTGTAATTAAAACTGATCTCCTGTCAGGAAAATAAAATGTCACTTTTCACATGTGGATAAAATATTCTCATCATTATTGGACAAAGTAAATGTTTTCTTCCAAAGTTTAAATTATTAAATACACTGAAATTGGTTAAGCCACATATGCTTTCCTAAAGGTCAAAAAATTCATTAAGCATAGAGTAAGCCATTGATTATTGCAACTAGAAATCTGCAGTGTAAATTACAAATCGTGAACCAGCTTCACATTCCCTATAGGGATCAGCAATAGTTTGCAATTCCCTATTGTGAGAGAGAATGTTTGTTCTTTTTTTTTAAAAAAAAGATTTTAAAAATCTTGGGTTTAGTCCAAATCAGATTGTTAATTTGGTTCTAGTATTTGAAAACTCAGTAAAAACTTCAAAAAGAAGTGAGATCCTAAATGTAAAGCCCAGTAGTTGGTTAAAATGCAATGTTTTCAAATTTTAATTTTAGACATAAATTAAGACTTTTCATTGATTAGAATACTGTGTAGCTGTCTTTTTTTATGCTGTGTTACTAGAAGTAATTTGTAGGGAACATCACTGTATTGGTTCCAAACCCATAAATATAACAAAGTCATAAATATGGACTCCAGTGATCTACTCTCTTTGAAATTTTCATCATGTGAAATTTTGTGTTCTCTTTTATGGTTTTTTTAACATTGAAGCTGGCAGTGGGTAATAGTCAATGATTTCAGATCCAAATACAAACTTAAAATAATGCTTAGATTAACAGAATTCTACTTGCTGGCTAAAAGAGCTGTAACATTTCCAAAATATCACCTAATTTCTGAACATTTTATAAATACTTGTGGCTTCTCCCTTTATACCAGTCTATTCAATTTCCATTTACAGTTTCATATACATCTTGATACAGCTGCTTAGGAACTTTGCATGAGTTTGCATAAAACATATCATCTGTGATGGGCAGATTTTGAAGATACCTCTCCTGAACTTAAAGGCAGTAGTTTTATTAGTTTTACATAGCTGGAGACTTTTCAGTTTGCTTTACTGAGCTGAAATGCTTAGCTTTGTATTGAATGAACTGTCAGTGGTCTGCCAAGATTCAAAAGATTTGTAGGAAGGTGCTTTTTAACTTCCACCTTCTCCTACAAGATCTGCACCTCCTAAAGTACTCTATGGACTTTTCTTTGACCTGATGTATCAAGTTTCTGTAAACAGTTAAACGTACTAGCAGAAATGAGTGTACGAACTTCATCAGGATCAACACAAGGTGCAGGTTCAGCCTGAAATACTTTCATTTTGGAAGAAGGCTCTGATCTTTCCGACAACTTCAGATTTGACTTTTTTACCTTTACAATTTTTTTGGTAAGTCGTGAAATAGCATTCCATGCTCTAGAAAAAAGTCTTACGCTTGGAGGCTGTTTAGGTAGTCTCTAGCTGAACTGGCAGTTTTGAGGTACCACTACTTTGTTGTTCCTGCCAGAAAGACACTCTGAAATGAACTTTCCTGAATATTTTTTCCTAGCACATAGGTTTTTACATAATTACATAATAATGTTGGACAGGTAAGAGCAATAAATATGAGTCAAATAAATTTGATTTTTATGCAGAAGTCATTGTAATATTAACTGAATTTTAAGATTAAAAGATGGAGACAATATTTAAATGTGGCTTTTTGATCTATTTTGAATGTTTTATCTTTGAAATATTTAATTATTCATTTTCTGAAGTCTCAGTGTTCCAAGTTCAGTAACCACTTCTCTTAATGCTGCTGGAGGTGCCACATTACCCTGGCTTACTGAAGTAGTATGTGGAGTCTTTGAAGATTCAAAATTCTGTAAAATGAATAGTGTTCTTAGCATTGTAATTATGACCAAAGCAATCTTGAGAACATGCACTTGCTGAAGTGGTGCTTTTAATTACCAAAGGAATCTCTGCATCTGTCATTGCTTTGAAATATGGGACAATGTATTCTGTGACAAGTTTACTGTGGCTTCACTTAAAAGTTAGATAATTAGCTCTGAGTTTAGACCATAGCTTTGAGTTTTTGAATAAATGTATCTTAGTACCTATATTTAAATCTTTGCACAGTGATCTTGATACATAGTCCAGTTTTCAAAATACAAAAGCAAATTACTTTTTCAGAGTGAAAAGAGGCAGAAATATCAAAAAATTTTTCTTGACGAAAATAGTAATATATTATTAAAATAATGTAGTAGCATGTGATGATATATATATTTTGCTATATAAGTACTATAATAGTGCCATCTATAATAGTATGACATGTAAGGCTTTTATATCTTGTATCATAAAAAAGTGTACTTTATGTATATTATGGGTACAGATTTTAAGACATTTATCTGTTTTCTTTTTCATTTTAGGTTTTATATGAACAGTTCAAGTTTTTCTTGAATCTCTATTTTCTCGTCGTGTCCTGCTCACAGTTTGTACCAGCACTGAAAATAGGTTACCTATACACATACTGGGCTCCTCTGGTAAACAGAAAAATACTCTTAACTAGAAGTTTTGGGGTTTTAATGTCAATGAAAGGTTCATGTCTATGTACATTTCATAAACCTGCAACTGCTAAACTACAGTGGTCAAAGAACATAACAGAAGTAAAATGCTTATTTGAAAGCTGGTTTGATAGCCCTCCCTTCCACTTGTCTACTATGCCACTGCCCCACAGGCTACAGGTCATTTTTGTTAACCAGCTAATCTGAGTTTGTAGTGCTCTGTTCTGCCAGCAGGCAGAACAGAGAGTTTAAAATAACCAACAAGCAGAAAAATCTCCAGCTACTAGAGAGACTTACTGGGTAACATAGGTATTTTGTGTGGTAAATATCTTTCCATTTATTGTTATTTGGTGACTATTTTTTGTTTTCAGCCTAGGTCAGAATTGGAATTTTTGCATTCCTTCTGTATCAGTTTTGATCGCAACCTTTTCTTACAAAAATTGAGATAAAATATTTTAAGCCATGGATAAATCAAGAGGAAATTGTGCCTTGAAAATAAGTTATTAATTAAACATGCTTCTCCTAATCAATTACCCTGCCAGTTGCACTGGCTTTCTTTTGATATATCCTCTTATTATTGAGCCCTCTGCAGTATTTTCTTGGGAAACTGTTCAAACCACTTGCTTCTGACTCAGGTTTCCTATGGTTTGAAAACTGAATTCTCTTTAGAGGAGACCCTTTTGGTAGTGTGCCAGCTGTATTGCCATGATTTGGAAATAATTTTTTATTTGTAACCAGATCATTACTTTTTCTTTCATCTTCTTCCCAGTCCATCCACGCTAGGTTTAAAGGCAGGAAGAACAAATACCTTATGTTTTGAACTTTTTTAAAAAAATGGTATTTTTCAGTAGCATTTATTCTCAGTGGTATTCAAGAAGAACTGTGACATGCTGACTGCTTGAGTAAAGGTCGTTCTTAACAAGTCAATAGAGTAAATATTCTGGATTGATTTCATTGTTTTAATTGTTGTAACGTGTCCTTTAAAGTATGGATAAATTGAGACACTGTCCTGGGTGTTCTTCGCACCTCTTTTCAGACAACTTTTTGCTTCTGCTGCAACAAAAAAACGCTTTCAAGACAGAAGGCTTGTTCAACAGTGGGATTTGAAATGGATATTTACAAAGTCTTTGTCACTGACACAGTAAGAAAAGGCAGGAATCAGCCTTGTCTGGAAGTTGCTCTACTCACCATGATGGGCTGTGTGCAGCGCTATACATTAGTGGGGTAGTAAGGAAAAAAATCCAGCAAACCCTTAGCATCTCAGCCCATTTCAACCCTGCTCAAAGAAGGGAGAAAATACTGTATTTTGCAAACACCAGTAATCTGTTCTGTATAGATATGTTTGTCTTATTCAAGGGTATTTTGAATTATGTATCCTGATTTTCACCCACAGCTTGAAAATACCAATATCTCAATATCTTTTTTTGCTGAACTCACTTGTTTCTACTTTAATAGCGTTTCTACTAACAATCAACCTCCAACCTAGAAGACATCAATTGAATGTTGAGCAAAGCTATCTATGAGGAAAATACAAAACATTTAAGTCAGATCCTTTGGTCTGCTTTTGCTGCTTAACAGATAAGTTTAGGTTTTTTTGAAGGGCGTGTAACTGCTGATAAATCTTCAGTAATAATCAGAGGAGTAGCTATGACTTGTATTTTGTCTCAAAATTTTAAAGGAAAATTGTTTGCCCTGATACTTAAAACCAAATTAATAGAAGATGACTATTGGTAGAACTGTTTGGGGGGTTTTTGGTGTTGTATGTGGATTTTTTTTTGTTAGGAATTTTTTTTGCCTTTTGTTTATTTCAACAGTTTTTACAGCACAGATGCACGCAGATTAAGCCCCAAAGTTCTTAGAGACTATTTTGCTAATTTACTGTCAATTGCTTTAGGGAATGGACTTCTTATTTTCACTCCAGCATACAAAGGTTTGAAAGCATACAGGTTTGATTTTAAGCAGTACACTAAAGATACTTACCTGCTTATAGTTAAAGAAAGATGACAGGTTTCTTTTTTAAACTGGCTTCACAATTTCAGCTCTCCTTTGGAAGAATATCAACTTCCTTTGAGCAAATGAGTAAAATGAGAAGTGTCTTCCTTAAATTGTTCCTCACAGTCACAGTCAGCTGTACTCAGCTGCTCAGCAAAGGGCTGCTAGAGGAAATTCTTGCAATTAGCACTTTGCATTCTGTGTTTTGATTACTACCTAGTAACAAGGTGTCTGCAAATGACAAATATATTTGAAGGTGCTTCAAGAGTGCCTTTTTTTAATGCTGCTAAAATACCTGTATCACCAAAGTGTATGACATGCTACTGTCAGAAAGGGGGAAAATCTGATTGTTCATTCAATTATGCCCTGGGAGTAAAAACCTGGGAGTTTTTGCACAGGAGGTTTTTTGTTCTATGTAGTTCCAATATAATCATAGCCAGTGTAAACCTGAAAAAACAAGTAGTGCTTAACTATAAGGTCACAACTGAATAAGCCTTGGAACTTTGGTCTGGAGCTGCAAAACAGCCCTAAAATCCATAGGAGGATTTTAGTCAACACTCTTTTTAGAAAGCTCTACATCTTCTCTCATATTGCTGGGACATTAGGGGAAGGTTGGCAAACTGTTGGACTTCTGCAAGAGAAGTCTAATGGCATGAATTTTCTTCTATGAAGTATTGGTGGTTGTCTGGAGCTAGATAGATAACGTAGAATCTTATTTGTTGGTGGATTTCTTAATATTTGAATTTTATATCCATCTTATTTATAATAATGAGAGGTCCTTTTACTGGTGAAAATTTTATTTCTCTTTCACTGATGGAGAAAAACTCAAGTGCTGAGTCTAAGCAAGATTTGATCTGAGGAGGTTTAGAGAGGTAGGGAGGAAATTTATGTGCTTACCCCTGAATTGTTCTGTGTTTTTTAGCTTACCACTCTTTCTAGCCAGAGACCATCACAGCTGAGTGAAGCACTCTGTGCACTTCCAGTAGAAGCTGCAGTGGCACTGTCTTGTGAAAGAAGCAGCCAAAGCATTTAAACACTTAGTTTTTCAGAAAAAATCCCCTTTTTCTTTGTCCATATTTGTGACGTGTTGCTAAATATCTACATGAAAAATGTAAAATTATTAAACTAGCTATCCATTTATCTTTGTGTATTAGGAAAATGGCAATTTTTCAACATTAGAATTGGAAGCTTTTTATATGTATTTGGTAAAGCTCTAGAGTTTGTGGAAGATAAGGAAATATGTATGCTTATTGAAAATATAAAGGCTGTCTTTAAGTAATCCAAAGCATTTTCCTTTTTTGCATTTCAAAATACTATCTAAATTATGTGTATTTGGACATGTAGTTACTCTAATTATATTTGTACAATGTGCAAGTATGATTTTGTTTTTTGTTTTTCAAGATACTATTTTAAGTTATTGAAGAAAGACTCAAATCCAAATTTAAAAAAAGTAAATACTCTAAGCACATGTTCTTACTCTGTGTAGTGTTCCTACTTGTCTATTTCTATTCTAGCACTTAGAATTCTGAATTGCATAATTGTATCTTTAACAGGGATTTGTTTTGACGGTCACAGTGGTACGGGAAGCTGTTGATGAATTTCGACGTTACAAGAGAGACAAAGAAATGAACTCACAGTTATATAGCAAGCTGACAGTACGAGGTTAGCAAAACCATTTGTATAAATCCTTAAAATATTTAATCTTTTTCTTATATATACACATTTGCAGGCTTTCAGTTCAAAGACATAACTAATATTTTCAAGCTGTAGAACTCAGAATGAAACTGATATTGAACTAAATAAAGCATGTGATTTCCCTTAGAGAAATATGATTGTTAAACATGGCCTGTTTAAGAAGTTTTATAAATATTTGGTTGCTTGTCAAAGAAAGGTGTATGAATATAATTGAATATGAATATAATATATTTTTTAAGAACTAAATGGAATTCTGCGGTTGGTACCCTTACTTCAAAGTGCACTTCACCTCTGAAATTGATGATGAACTCAACTCAACAACATTGTCAACTATGTATCAAGTGTATATAGGAAATAAGGGAGCAGTAAATAATTAAACTAATTAAAATTCCGTAGAGCCTTTCAAATTTGGTGGATATATTTGTGCCTAAGAAAAATAAGGTGTATTGTGAGTCAGCTTCAGTTTCAAAAATATTAATTTGAATTTTTGCGTGTAATTTGAAATCTATTTGATCATGCAATTTCAGGAACAGCCAGTTTTCTTTAATGAAAGGAGAAATCAGTTACTACTTTTTTTGGACTCAACACCTTTGACAGGTTTTCTTGAAGACTTTTAAGGAGGTGAAGCACTTCACATGTGAAAAGACGATTAAATTTTGGAGGATATTGTGAATTTTAAATTTGGGCATAACAGAGAGCTATGTATTGGTCTTCACTTCTATGTGCTTAGCACGTTTTACTGTTAGATTCAGAAGAGTGCCACATATAAAGGTGCCAAAAAATAATGAATAACCTATTATCAAATCTAGTGGATCACCTTACAACACGACCTTGTTATTACCATCAAAAGTTTTTTTTTTCTCTGTTGAGGATTTTCCTTGGCATAAAAATTCTAGAAGTTGGAAGTTAAGGAATGTGAGGTTATTCTTCAAGCAGTTAGAATATATGGCAGACACTGTGCCAAATGTAAACTTTTTACTTCTTCCCAACACACATTTCAGTGCACTTTTTAGTATATCTTAGGTGATATAGGTGAATATTTTCTGAAAGTCAATGGGAAAAGTAACATAACCAGATTTTGAAATCTTGCTTAGAAACTAAACTCTTGGAGTAGCTCCAGATAATATTGTCTCCAGAAAAAATGGATGAAAAGCTTGTAATATAACACAAGAATGTTCTGTGTGTTCCCATTTTTTGAAATAATTGGAACAGTAACAAACGAACAGTCAACAGTCTCATTAGTGATGGCATAACTTAGCAGCTAAGATGCATTCATGCTGCTTCCTTGCAGTATGGACATTTGCATTGTTTTCTGGAGTTTCCATACTGAAGCAACTGTAGGGAATACTCTCATATTCTTCCTTTCCTTATCAGTCTGAAATAGTGTTATTAACACTTAGAAGTACATGTGTTGAAATTTGGCATATGGAACAACTGGCATAGCTATAATTCGTTTAACATAAGAGTTGCACTGCTGGCATCCAGATCTTTTACATTTATTAATACAGTCTGTTAGGAAGTGGACTCTTAATGGTTTTTGTTTCAAAGTTGTAATTTAAACTGCTAGGTGGCCTATTCATTTTTTAGATCTGTTACGGTAGGCCACTGAACACTGCCCTTTGAAACAGGTAGTACAAGCCTACCCTACTCAGCAATAGTGTTATTCTTAGTTGTTATTTCTTATTCTGAAATTCTTAACTCAGGAAGCACATGTATAGTTACCTTTGTGATGTAAATGTCAAGACTGACATTTGCTCTTTTAAGAGCAAAGTTTGGTGCCTTTTGTGCTTCTCATTTTTAACTTATTAAATTTCTTCTCATTTTTAACTTACTAACTTTCTCATTTTTAACTTTGGAGTTAATAGGCATTTAAGCAGCATTTAAGTAGAAGTTTTGGAATTGAGATTTCCTCTTTCCCATCTCATGAAATATTTTGTGAGGGTATATGTATTTGAAAAACCCTTCATTGTGTGGCTTCTCCTAGAAATAAGGAAGTTGTCAATGAAAATTGGATTTGGTCACCTTGAGATGACTGTCTTCTAGATAGAGAATAGAGATTTAAAAGTAGTATACAGTAGTATATAGGTAAAGTCCAGCAGTTACATCAGGAACTGACACACAGAGAGCAAGCTTCTAAAATGCCCTTTTTAAAAAAAAAACAGATCAGCTTTTACCTACAAGGGTGTTTGTCTATCTATTTTGGCTTTTGTATTTTGGTGTCAGTGCCATCATGAATTCATACTTGATTTTTGTTCTGTTTTGTGTGGTTTTTGAAGACTGACATTCTGCAGAAGTAAAGATTCGAGAACTCTGCTTACAATGAACTCTGAATCCCATGTTGACAATTGTGTGATCATTGAACTAACAATGTTTTGAGTAAACCAGTTTTAAGAGTGAAAACATTACTGCAGTTACCACTCAAAACTGTTGTACTGCATGTTGCCACAAACCCATATATAGAATCATGAGTAGTGATAAATTGCCCTTTTTTGCTTAAATAGGGTTCTTCCATAATAAGGTGTTCTGTGAGATATAATTTTGATACCAAAAAATGGGACTTTTTCCTGTGATGATATTAGACCAATTTTTTACATGTTTGAAAAGGATGTAGGTTTATCTTATTTATCTGTGTAAATTAATAAAGTCAAGTACCATGCTTCCATACACTATTTTTAAAAGTAGCTTTCAATATAATTACCTAATTTTTAATACTGACAGTATTCTTCAAGTGGAAAAATTTGGTTAGGCGTACTATACTAAAGTATAGGCTAATGGTTTGGAGAAAGAAGGCTTTGTTACTTGTGAATGAACAAACTTGATACTGATTTAATTAAAAGCCTGAAAATTGATGCCACTCTTAAGAGTCACTTTTCAGAGTGGAACTGCACTTTATACTGCTCTAGCATCTTTTTTTCCCCTAGTGATTTTATGACTTGTGCTAGTTTTACAGTCTTTTATTTGAAATATTTATTTTTTCCATCTCAAAGGTAGAGAAACTGACATGGAGATGTTAAGCAGGTTGCCCATGGTGAAATTGGACAGTAGGAAAACTTAAAATTAACAAGGCTCAGTGTTCAGTTTTGGCTGATAAAATTTAATGAAAATAATTTCTATTTAGTTGTTTTACAAATTATGTGTTTATTAAAGGAAAATAAACATATTTGTTGCAATAGAAGTTAGTGGGATCTAAATTGCGATTAATTACTTCCATAAATACAGTGTGGGTAGGCTGATTTTTCAACTGAATTTTTTTTTTATGCAGTGTTGCAGTAGATTAAAATTGGGAAGTCTGTGACTACCTAACAGGCTTAACTTTCTGCTGGAGTCTTCCTTAAGTCTTGAGAAATCCTAAACATGTAAAACATGTGAATGCTGTCTTATGACTTGCATTTTACTGGTGTAAGAACCACCAGCTTCTGAAGATAAGGGTATTCACACTAGGAACTCTTGATGACTTAAAATTTCTTTCTAGTAATTCTAGAATCTTGAATATGTATTTATTGTAATCAGGTTTTTTTTATAATAATGAGCTGTTCAGAGCAGGAAATCAAGGGAGAATGGGACATCTCTTTTAAGTCTTGCTTATTTGTAGTTAGACAGCTATTGGTCGGGTTAAAACATGAAGTTTGAATTGTTTCTAGTTTTTCAACCCTTCATGGCAAGTGATGAAACATGCAAACCAGTAAATGCATTGAATTTTCTTAGCGAGCGAGTCAATTACGGCTACCTGTCTCATGTCTGTCATGTGATTCTTTTCCCTTGTTTCCTTGATTATGGTATCAAATATATTAAGTTGTTCAGTGTATGAGGCCTCTTGCTGTCTTAATCTTATTGAGATGTTTGCTGCAATGTCTGTTTGCTGCATATGAAGGTCTACAGGTCCTTAATAGACAGTTTTCAGTCAACTTTCAAGTTTAAGTTGGAAGGCAGAATTGAAATTATCTGACTGTTGAATACTCTGTCAATTTAATTGCATTTTTCTGTTTCAGAGCAGTTCACCTGCATATCCTTTTGTAGAGTAGAAAAGTACAATGGAAAAAAAATTAGACCTGGGCATGCAGGTTTGGGAGGACTTCTGTTTTTCTTACCTAAGGAACCATTACACATTTGACTCAGTTTCTTGTCTCGTGCACTTAGGTATGACCAGTTAAGTGCCTATAAAAGACTGCTGTTCTGCAGCAGAATCACCTCCAGTTTATAAACAGGCTATTACATATTTCATTAGCCTGTGAAAAGCCAATTGGATAATAAAATTGTAAAGCAATTTTAACTCTTTTTTTCTCCCTTTCCATTCTTGAAGTTGGCAGTTCTGAACCTTTCCTAGTTAGGTTTATCTGTGCAGTGTTACTGAAGTTTCCAAGAAAAAAAAGATCAAGAAGAAAATAACTCACTATAATAGTCACAACTACAAGTGGCAGAAGAGGCCTGCATCTGTCACTTTATCTTATAATGTTTAACATGTTGCAGAACTCTCACTTTGCAACTTGCAAAGCAAAAGAAAAATTGAATGTCAGGAGAGATAAGTTTAATGAAGTAATTCCATCCAGGCTTCAAATGTGAAAGACTTAGGTCTTGGCTGTATCCTTAAAGGCTATCAAGGAATGTAACAAAGTTGAAAACATACATTTAAAACTGTGTGAAATTAAGAAAATATCTCAACAAGTAATTACTATAAAAGAGGAAAAAGTATGAAAGCTAGTATGTTTCTTTTGGAGGCCTACAGTGATTTCAATTTTTTTTTTTTGTTGTTAGAATTTCAGCTCTTCAAGAACAGGTTGTCCTTCTGCTTCGAAAAGCCAGTGCATTAAGAAACCGTAGTATATCTGAATCTAGAAGTACAACATTAGGTCTTTATTGCTTGCGACATTTCAGACCTACTGATGACTTTATTCCTGGTATTCAGACCATTTGCAACAGACAAGTTTTTTAAAAATTGTCTAAGTTTTATCTTGTTAGGGAAGCAGTACTAACAACAGAAACAGAACTTGAAATTTTAACGTAAGAAAGAATTTAAAATGGAGGCCAGAAGAGAGGAAAAATCAAGGGGACTGTTACTGCACATTTTTGCAGCATTGAGGAGATTGGATAAGAAAGAATTTTACCCAAGAGGAGACAGGACACATAGGAGAGAAGCTAGGAAGCTTTTCTGTAGAGTTTTACAATTGGTGGTTAAAGACTAACCTCACTTCACTATGTGAGATGGAGTTTGAAAGAGCAACCTATGGACAGCACTTGCTCTGAAAGATCAGCATCCTCACCTTGGACTTGCTGTAGCTTTTAAGTTTTCCCCAACTCCCCATTATGTTATGTGTACTGTAATTATGCTGACAGTTTGGGCTAATAGATATCAGGGGAAACTTTCACATGGTCTATGCTGCCATCAGTCAAGAGTTTTATATTTATGGGTTAGAAACAAGCACTATCACTAATTCCACAAGCACTATTTGAGACAGTATTCAAGGTACCATGGGTAAGATGTAATAGCAACTTAAAAAGAATTTGAAAATGCTGTTTTCAGAAGTGTCTGTTCTTTCGTGAGTGGCAGTCAGGTGGTGGAGACACTTTTTAATAAAAAGAAGCACAGTTTATACCCACATCTTGTTTACTTCATTTCTTAATTTTTTGTGTGAAGTACTTGTTAGCACGTATGAGATATTTATTAGTTTTTCAAATCATTGCAGTTCATTTAAACTGGCTTTATCTGGGGAGTATAATGACTTACTACAGACACATTTCAGTGTTCCAGTTCTGCTTAATTTTATACGTTGCTGTAGGCGAAAGCCTTGCGCCTTGGTGGACTATAAAGTCTGGATGCGCAGCCACTTCTGACAGATTTGGACTTTTTATTGGTAATTACACAGATGGTGAAGTGTGTTTTGCTACGGAGATGTTTTTAGAGAAAAAATAGTTTGCAAAAATAATTTATGCAGTGAATAACATTCAGTGTCTTTTTTTCTAAATGCATCTTCACTAAGATGTAGTATTGCATTATTTTAATGTTCTCTGAAATGGTATCTAATGAGTCTCATTTTTGCTAGCCTAAAAGAAAGTGTTATGTGTTGACTTTTCAGAATTTTAAGCCACTTTTTTAATTACTGCCACATTTTACCATTTAGTTTATAATGTAATATATCCTGCCATTCAAATTCATTGTAGAATCATCCTGTATATACGTAAGCCCTTTTCCTTATCTGTGAAAATGTACAGGGTGATCTAACAGGACATGTTAGTGTCTAATAAAGAGAGCATTCTGTTCTGTTATACTAAGCCACTTAGAAAACAGTCTGATAAGGAAACTTTTCAATTATGTGAAATTCCTGCAGTTCCTAGATTAAGTGTAAAAAAAGGTGCAGTGTGGGTTCCACTTGGTGTACTTGGCACCAGAAGTCTTTGCTTTATGTCTGCCCTACATCATGTTGCACATGAACATTCTACCTTCTCTTGGCTTCTCAGGCTTAGTCTCTTTTGGTCTTTACTGTAGGTGCAGTTAGGGCCTGACTGTGGAAAATCTGGTTGTTTAGGCTGATAAAATTGCCAGTAGTTGCATTTGGTTAGTACCTCTGAGTAGTCTGTCTCATACATGGTGTAGGTAGTGTAGATCTGAGACTTGACGTAGCTCATACTAGAATTTTTGTGGCTATTATTGCTGTAATCAAGTGATTGACTGATAAATTGATGAAAATTGTTAGAAGAAAACAATATAGGAAATGCTATCCTTTTGGTAAAGCCAACAGACTTAGAAAGCAAAGTAACATTGCAATGTTTCTTCTGGGATATACTATTCACTTCTAGTCAAAAGTTCAGAATTTTTAAGGAGAGTTCACAGGCTTGTACAGGTAAGCAGGTGAAATAGGTTGATTTTATGTCAGACTGTACTTTTAGTGGTTGAGCTTTAGTATTAGTTACTTGAAATTAAAAAAAAAATAAAAGCTTTTGATACATTGACACTCATTTAATTTCCATATTTCAAAATTCTTGTAGAGAACTGCTGATGTTCTTGCTACAGCTTTTTAGACCTTCTGCAGTCTTCTGCTACTTCCTCTACCCTCACAAATTTATCTGTTGAAGATAGAATTTGTCTTATACTTGAGAGCAGAGGACAGAAAGTGCTTCTGGCAACTTAAAAATGGAACTAGTGTAAAAGGTCATTATCAGTAGCAAAGTCTGGCTCTCAGAAGTAATTTTGCAGGCAGGCCAAGCAAAAATTGTGATTTTCCTGTCGTTGCACATTTTAGAAGTGCTATTTTAATGGAAAATGTATTGAATATTAGCTGTATATCACAGGAATACATCTGTTTTTGACTGAACTAGACATAAAGCAACTGCTGCTTTTGCATGAAATTTTAAAGAACAAGTACTCAAAATAATTACTATGTGAATCTTACTGCCTTTTACTAAATGTGAGCATAAGTATAAGGAACTTTGATCTCTCTTTATTGAGAGTTGTAATGAGAAGGTCTCATGGATTTGCATCCTACCCTAGGATTTTTGCTATACTTAGTATAACTGAGATGTGACTGTGCATTGACAAATCTGCTCATAGTATTTTTCGTTAAATTTCAAACTGTTTGCTGCTCATTCTGGGCTTCTGTGTCTCTTCTGTTCTAATTCATTCCACCTGTCATTTACAACTCTACCAGCTTACCATGTTTTGACATCCTTGCCATCTTATACCAGCTGACCAGATACCTGGTGCTTGGAATCGTGATAGTATTTCTGTTGAGGAAAGATCATACTTAAAGGGGGTTTGTTTCAGCTCAGCAGGCCATTTAAATATGTGTGTGTGTTTAGATCCTCAGAGTTTTTTGGGTTTTGGTTGTTTTTAACTTTTAACTTTATTTTGGAGTTGTAGCAGGGACCTGGAACTAGAACTCCTGACTTCTAAAGAGATCAACAATAACATATTTTGGGCAGTAGCTTAACCTCTCTGTCTCAGTTTTTCAGTCCATCATATAAGAATGTTAAAACTTAACAGTCTTACAAATATTAATACCCTGCAGAACATAAGGAAATTAAATTGGAAAATGTGCTGTGTATATTTTTGAGTGAGTCATTCACAGCAGTTACCGAATGGGCAGCTTTAGAGAATGAAAAACTTCTATTTCAGCTTTTGGTATTTTACTAGAATTAAATCTTTAGGCATTTCTTTGACTTCAGAGAGATTTACCTTTTTTCTGGTATAATTGTCAACTGTATCAGACGGTGCCAATTACATCAGGAACTTTAGTGGTCGAGCAGTTACCTGTTGGTAACTGGGCTGTGAATAACAACACGTGTGCGGGAATGCTCCATGACTATAAACCTAACAATTCTTGTCAGACACAGAAGTGCTGTCTAGTAGATGTGAAAGATTCCTTTTTCCAATTTTACAACTCTATAACGGATACCATAGATCAGACTTGAGCATCTCCCATATGTATTTTTTCCACTAATATTTCTACAATAGCTAACTGGTTACAAAACTGGAATTTTTTAAACCACTGAGTTATTTATTCAAATAGATGAAATGTATTTATCAATGTGTTCAGCAGGGATCTATTTTGTATAAATTGTAACATTTTCACTAAACAGTAACATCTATAAATAACACTTGCAGTCTGGGATTTATATTCTTGTTATTCTTTATTAATGTCTGCCTAACTTGATTGCATTTCTTCTTTTTTTTTTTAAGGTAAAGTGCAAGTTAAGAGTTCAGACATACAAGTTGGAGACCTCATCATAGTGGAAAAGGTTGATACTTTTAAAATATATTTTAGAGACTAAAGATTATTAACATGCTAATTATCTTCTGAAGAAAAGTGTATCAAGGTACTTATCTGTGAAGTCCTAACTAGCTAGTATTTTAGTTCAAGTCCTATTTGAGAATCTTCAAGGAAGTCCGTTATAGAATTAATTATATTTTAATTGAATGTATATATTTATACTTTATGAATAGGTATATGCTTAAATCAGTCTTGGGAAGGGAATACAACTGCAGAATTAAATTCCCTGACATGTGCTGTGCTGAATGTTTTAAGATGTCTCCTTACTCCTACATTCCTTCTTATGGTTGAATCAGTGTTTTTTTGTCTGAAACTTTCAAGGATAAGCTTTATTTATGCATGTATATGAATATTTATATATTTGTATTATTTAAATACAGTATGTATCTAACTGTATATAACTAAATAATAAGAAAGTTTATATGTTTTTTAAATGGCCAAAAAGCTTTCCAGTTTGTTTGCAGATGGTGAGTGAGAGCTGTGAATTCTTCTTTGCTCTATATTAACATTATAATGAAGATTGTTGATTATTTCATTTGCCTTTCTGGGCTGTTAAGAAATTACTGTGATCTTAGAAGTCAACTTATATTTGTTGTCCGAGGTAACTATTTTTGCCTAAATTAATTCTGGAAAGGTTACTCACTTTCTGGATGCCTGTAAATAATTCCCATCACACTTTGTATTAGAGAGCTAATCCATTGAGATGCTGGAAGGAGGCACCTCAAATTGAAGCTTGTATCTGCTTCTGCTTGTTTTGGAAAACTTCTTTTTCCTTCCTTTCTGTTTCTTCTGTAGTTAAAAGAAAAAAACAATACACCCAAGTCTCATTTGGCTTGCTGCTCTGAGCTTAAAATATATATATTTTCAAGTAGTTTGCACCATTTCTCACTTTTTTTCCTGTTCTTTTTTGTCTGCTCTGTGTACCTTACAACTTTTTGGGCCTGTCTGAGCAGCAAGTACTAGGATGCACAAAAGAGGCACTAGTATGTCTGGCCTTTACATTTGTTTCACCTTATACCTTGTTACCATAGTATGCAGGTAGAATTGGCTTGCAGGTGCTTGCTTCTGCCTATTCCAGAACTTCTCGGAGACTGAGATATTTGCTTTGATTTTTATTAGCTAACTTTTTTGGGCCTTTTTGAATTCTAAACCTGGAATTAATTATTATAGAGTGTAGGGAAGACTCTAGTGGCTGCTTAGGTTATCTGCCTTCCCTGAAATTCACTGAGATGTATCTGTCTGTTGCATTATACCAGAATTTGGAAAACTGGAGTTACTTTGGGGATCTGTCTGTCATGTATGAAGTTGGTCATTAGCGTCTGTTTTAGAAGTATTTGCCCTAGCTTAGAGCTTCTTATGTTGTGAGTACCTGAAGTTTCCAATGAAAAAAAAGTGATGTCTAAGGATTTAGGGAAATAATGAGTAGTGTGCTCTTTGATGAATATTTTGGTCAAGTATCTCAGTAAGATGCATATAGTGGTTTGAAAGTTGTATTTTAGCTTCAAGCTCCCTACTGCCCCAGCAGAGCTGCCTTTTTTCCTTTTGACCTAGCTGGGGGTGCCTTCACACTAATGAAATTAAATGTTTTCTGGTTCTGTTGAGGAGTGTATTTTGTTGGAGCAAGCAGTTTTCAATTTCAGACTATGGCTCTTAAGCCAAAGAACCAGTCAGGAGTGAAATGTTCAATTGCTCACTCTAATGGCAGAGGAACAAGTTAACATTGTATTTGACTGGTAGATGCATCAATAGCATTTCTGCAGTGAAATTAATGACTCACTTGAGCTGAAGATCCATATGTTAACTAGTGACTGCATCACAAATACTAACAACTTAAGTGAAAGGCTTTTCTAGATTTAAACTTTGAATATCCTGTGATTATTGTCTCTTTAATAGTCCTTAATAATTTCGAAGTATTTCTTAAGTGACTGTAATGTGCTTAAATAGTTTAGTTTCAAGTAATACATCTATTGTTTCAACTGAAAATTTCATATTGCACTGTTAGTAGGCAGGATGAAGCCTGAACAGATGAAAATATTTTCTAATTTTAAAAGCCAAAAGACATTAATATCTGTTAGCTGAAAAATGGTCCCCTGCCTTGAACAGTCATGCTACTTCTAGATGTTCTCCTTGGCTTGTGTTAAGATAAAATTTTAGTTTCCAGTGGAAGCACAGATTTGCATAGTGTTCCTAAATAAGACAATTGAAGGAATGAGTTGGTTAGTTCAGATATTGTTATTTAGACACTGTACCTTACTGACTATTTGGAATACATTTTGGAGATATGAGGAGAGCATAAAACTTAATAACACATTTAGTTAATAATAATAACTACACATTTATGGGCCAACATTTAACAATAACAACACATAACAATGATTTAAAGCATGAGAACAGTAATGCTTTTTCTTAAAACCTTGAGAGCTTTTCTTGGAGCTGCAAAGGTACACAATTTTTTTCTTAATCTTGGGTGTAAAGTGAAATTAATCCAGTATTTGCAAGGATGACAGTTAATGTTAACATACAGTACTGCACAGCATGCACATCCAAGAAGACAACTAGGAAGTGCCTCTTCTATTTATAACTCAGAAGCAAGCAAGAGTATTTTAGTTAATGAGAAAAGGACATGGTTCATCGCATGAATGGAGAAGGAAGGACAGTAAATGCAAAATTCCAAGGGTCTGTAGCTATGCACAGTTGAGGGGAATTGGAAGGCTGACTAGGGAACAGGGAAAGTGCGTGTAAATAACAACTTCATGATAATAACGTGGGAAAAATATAAAAGTAACTTGAAAGGTATGAGAAGCAGTTTTTTTTTAAAGTGAATATTGTAGCCTGTGTTGCAGGAAAGTCTTTATGGATTTTCTTGTTTACCAGTCTGGCTGGTATTCCTGGAGGGCATGGAGTTACTCATGGGAACCTTGGTGCTGGGGAAGCACTTGCCTTGTATTGACCATTGTCTGGCTGTAGTTAGATCTCTAGGACTGATTCTGTAAGTATGCAAACAGTGAGATAAATAGAAGCCCTCCTTTTCTGGAGTTCTAATTCTGCCCAGATTTAAGAAAAACACTGTATTCAAGTAATTTTCATGACTTATGTATTCAAATTTCAGTATATGTGAATAAACATTTCTGGTATCATCTCCAATGTAATTGAGATTATGTAGTTTTTTCATGGTTTTCTGAATGCTTGAAGTTGTATATGTTGTCATTTTTACTTGTTCTACTTGGATAAATATGACATGAGAGGGCTAACATGATTGACATACTGCTGCTGTTTGACTGTGACAATGTACAACAGAATTTAATTTTCTCCATAATGAGATGTTAAAGATTTTTGTGGCATACTTGCCATCTGTTTCTGTGTAGTTACTTTTTTATAGTGACTAGGTGTGTATCTGCAGGGCTATCTTTGCTCTCAAGAGTCTGCAGTAATAGTGACAGTGTTTTTGGTACCTACTACTCCTGCAGTATCTTTCTTCCCACTTCAAAAATATGAAAAACATGATCATAAAACAAGATGTCAATTTTAAATACTTTCAAGACAAGTCAGTCTCTAGCCTTCCCTACATGGTAGGATACATTCAGATATGTTTATGCAGAAAAGGTTACAATTTTTTACAGGAAAGAAAAATGAGCAAGAAAGAACACAAAAGAAGGCAAAATCAATATGCATTTTTTGTATTAAAATGAGAATAATATTCATATGACTAATTTGATCACAGTCTATAACTTTCTTATTAGGGGGCAGAGCAGGAGGAGTTGCTGATCTCCCTCTGGTGATCAGTGACAGGACACGAGGAAATGGAATCACAATGGCATGCAGTGACAGTACAAGGAGTAACAGCTTTAAACTGAAAAAGGGTAAATATAGATTAGGTAGTAGCCAGTTCTTCACTGTGAGGGTGGTGAGACACTGGAACAGGTTGCCCAGAGAAGCTGTGGATTCCCTGTCCCTCGAAGTGTTCAAGGTCAGGCTGGATGGGGCTTTGAGCAACCTGGTCTAGTGAAAAGTGTTCCTGCCCATGGCAGAGGGTTGGAACAAGATGATATTTAGGGTCTTTTCCAACCCAAAACATTCTGTGATTGTATGAATGAAGCTGTGTCACGAGAAGTACTGGGAAAAGGCCTGTCACTGAGAGACTGATCAGTCACTGGAACAGGATTCCCAGAGAAGTGGTCATGGCACCAAATGTGTTTGAGTTTAAGGACTGTCTGGATGTTGCTCCTAGTCAAATTGTTTAGGCTTAGGTAGTCCTTAAAGCAGCAGGGAGTTGGACTCTGTGATCCTTATGGATGCCTTCCAACTTCAGATATTCTATGATTCTGCCCAGTTTTATCAGGCATAAAGTATCTGAATCTTGGATATTCTGTGCCAGGTGAATGTTTCATTTACTCAATGTGAAATGTGTCCTCTGTGGAAGCTGGTAGTGACTTGTAGATACCTCCTTTGTATTATTAGAACTTCAATTCAGTATTAGATCATTTGACTGTTATTCTTGCAAATTTTTTGGATGTTAGTGAAGTGTTTTAGCTTGTTTACAAGTGACTGGAAGTTTGTAGGCATGAAGGCAGTAACCTGAAACTTGTCTAATGGATTTATGTCAGAGCTGGCAGGGAAGCTGCAAAAATGTATAGCTAATCTATATTAAGACTGGATATCTGTTTAATTGTTATTGTCATTTAAGGACAGAATTATTAGTTTTGAAGTTGCCTTTACCTTTTCTGTTTTTTCCTTCTAATAGGTGCGTAATAGTGTAGTTTAAGGTTAGTCTGTTTTCTGCAATTTTTTCAAATTTGAATGAGATATTCCTAGTTGAATCTGGGCTCATGGTGGATAATAAATTTCATTACATCCTTAATTATTAGCTCTTATGAGGCAAGATTCAAAAAATGCTGTACTAATTACAGATGAGCATCCTCTTCAAGGTGAACACTGTTGGCACACAAGCAAGTGAATTTTATTTGTAAAAGCACAAAGAATTAAAATGGAAAATACTGCAAATCAGGAAATAAATGGATGAAAATGTATCATTTTAAGTTATGCAGAGGGCTTTTTGCTACCTATGTAGAATTTTTAGGTAAACTAAAACATGCATCTATTTTCTGATGTTTCCCAACTTCCTCATTTTCCAGGCTTCATCTTTGCTTATGATAGTAGCCCTCTCTGTAGCCCTTTATGGGCCCTCTTTACTGAACTTTCCATAGAGAATACAGTTGCAGTTGCTTCCAGTACCATTTATGAACTGGTGTTGCTGAGAGAATGTTACAGGGAGTGGTAAGAAGTACTGATCTCCCACAGATTTAGAGAGTTTATCATCTTATTTTGGAAGCTAAGCCCATATAACACATAGAGTGGCAGTTGACTCTGGCAGATCTCTTCAGGTCACACTATTCCAAATGGCACTGTTGTGGTCGCATGCTGATCTTGGGAAGGTTTCTTTGGATTAATGGAAAACTTTGCTTTTTTCCTTTCCAGTCCTGTGTCTCTCAGCTTTTGATATGTTGGTTATTTTTGCTTGCTCCGGTATTTCATTCTTAAATCCTGTGTTGGCCATGTGGTGCTGGTAGATGCCTTGGGAACAAGTGGAGAGAGAGCTGAGGATTTGGGTAGTCATGCAGCAGATAGCATGTGTGTGGGAGGATGGTATTGTTCATTTTGTTTAACCTGTGAAAGCTTAGATTAGCCTTTCTGTGATAAACAAATAATTGAAAACTTGATACAGACAGTTCTGTGCTGGAAAGGGAAATGGCAGAACAGGTGCATCTGATTGTGCATATGCTTCTCTGTCTTAGATAGTGAGGAATAGGATAGTGTGGAATAGGAAAATGCTGTTCCCTTATTTGCTGTTTCCCCTCAGTGTGTTTGTGTGTGCTAGAAGAGAGAAGAATGCTTGGTATACATGTTTGCAACTTGAGTGCCAAGACAGAAATTTTAAATTTACCTGGTTTATTTTTTCTATTATGTGTGCTAACTGAATGTCAGAGTTTTGCTCAGTGAAATTATGTTTTAGGATATTTCAATTAGATATTTATATAATTGAAGTACTGTTTTCAGTCAAGAAAATGCAAATCTCTTCTTCAGGTATTTATGATTCACTTATAAAGAACATCTGAAAGGATTAGCTGTTGTTTGCTTATGGTATAATTTTTCAAAAATATTGATTTCTGAATTGCAAATGCTGAATGTAAAGTACTATGAAAAATCCTGTTTTAATTGAGTTTCAATCCAAGTGTGACCTTTGGTGATAGATCTTACTGGACTTTTGATTGGAATTCATTTTTTTTCCTACTTACAAAAAAATATACCTTTTTTTTTTTTTTCTCCTCTCAGAATCAACGAATACCATCTGACATGGTGTTTCTTAGAACCTCGGAAAAAACGGGTATGTTTTGACAATTCACATTGGTTACATGATAAGTTGGTGATTGTGGTAAAATTTTAGATTGTACATTGTGGCCAATTTGACATGGTTAAATAGATTGATGGAACTCTACGTCCATCAGATTAATTGAAGAGAGTCCATACATGACAAACACATTATGCTTGGACTGTAAACGAGGAGTAATCTTACTGTGAACATGAGACTTCTATAGATACGTTTCTCTGTAGGGATGATTTCTATGAGCTGTTTTAAATAAAGGTTTAAATATTAAAAATACTAAAAATATTTAGCATATGTATTTATAAGACTGTACTTGATAAGTATGATTTGACATTATTTTAAATTATTCACAACTAATCATTGTCTTGCAGCATACATTTAAATGTCATCTGATTGTGTTTCAGTCATTAAATTGAAAAGAACTAAAATCTGAACCTACTAATATGTGTTTAAAATAACTAATTTTGGAAAAATGGATTACAGCGATCTGAACTCCTGAAATATCTTTTTTGGGTTTTTTACTTCAAACTAATACTGTGGTTTTGGTCAGTCAAAAAAACCCCCAAAAATCCATTAATTTTCTTGAGTGAGAGAAGGAAAAGTGCTGCTTGTTAGCTCTATTTCTCTTCACATGGTGGTAGGGGAGTACTCTTAATCTTTAAGAAACAAATATCTCCTTTATAGGAACCCTATAAATTATAGGTGTTTTGTAAAGTTTAGAAATTACTATTGGATGCCCCTGTGTATAACTCAAATGAGTTTTCCTCCTTTATATTACCATTTCTCTTCAGATCCTGAAGAACTGTCTGGTATTTGTCAGACAGCACTAAATTTCACAAAGCTAATAGCTGTGATATTGTAAAGCCGTGTATTAGTGGCACATAGTATTTCACTGTGGCACTGGAGTTCTATCATATATTTCAGATAAAAGCCTAAATTTGTAGAGATCATTTGAAAGAGAAGACAAAAATATTTCTGATAGCCTACAGAAATCTAGTAGAGCTATATATTTGCTAAAAGAAGAAATTAATGTATAGTTACTGTGTCCTGCTAATGCTGATTAGATGCAGTGATCATCTGTTACTGGCCTGGAGTGACAAAGTTTTCTAGTGGTCTTATATTAGCTCCACCTTTGTTAACCACCCTCCGGGTCAGGATACGGGGGTTTTCTTTTTATGCTCTCTCAGAACCACAATTTATTAAAAAGCCTAATTTTCTATTAAAAAGCAACAGGTTAACTAGTTTTATTGGTGTTGCACTTCTTTAAAAACAAAACAAGAAAACAAAACCACGCAAAAATAATTTCCTAAACTTCAAGCATATGGCAGTAATTGTTTTTTGACTGAAGAGTGAACACTTACATCTGCAATTGTTTCTTCCTAATGTTGCAGTTTTGACTGATTTATGCTTTAATTTATAGTTGACACTTTTAAGTACTTTGTGAAACAGTTTTTGCATGGTTTAATGTTCTATATGTAATTTTATCTTCTGTGTAATAAAGCAGTTTAACTATAGCTTCTTATTGTAAATCTATGAAGAGTAAAGTGGAGAGTTTGAACTAATCTCAAAATCCAAACCTCCCTGTAAGCTTCTTTTGGGGTAAAGTGCTATTTTCCAGCTTCAATATTTATATTACATTCTAATGTAGTCTGCAGCACTGCAATATCCTACATCTTCACTCAAAAAAAGAAGCAGTTTGAGTTATAAAAGGGCAGTTTACAAAGTTCATCCTGAAACTCACCCCTGCAATGACTTTTACAGTTTTCTAGGACACTTTTAACTCTGCATAGCAGAAGCTGCATTCTGCGGTATCAAGCTTATTTTGATAAAACTAATTTCTTATTAGATGTGTTTTTCCCTTTCTTTATCAAATGCATTGTCTTTTAGCTAGAATGATCTATTCAAAGATCTGATATAACAGCTTGATGTTAAGTTTGTGCCTTTATCTAATTTCTAAGATTCCTATGTTTTTTAATCAGACTTTTACAGAGGTTATAGTCTAAAGGCTCATATTGGTGGGACTTTCTTTTGTATTCATATGACAGTCTGCAACATTGGTATTCCTCTCTTTCATGAATGGAGGCAGCTAGATGGCTGCTCGTATTTTGAGTTAGAATTACTTCCCGGGGGATGGCACAGGTGGAAATCACTCCTCAAATGTGAATTCTTTGTTGCTGTCAGGCTCCCTGTATAACAGAAGTCTCCAAAAGATTTTCACTGACTTCCAAAATAAATGAAAATAATAAAAAAAATAAGGCATTAAAAAGTTACGGAATAATATATTGGAGTTTTATGTATTTGAATAGGTAGGGGGGGATTATTTATGGCTGAATCTTGGTTTTACTCATTATATATGGCAGAAGTGACAAGCAGTTTAGATGATTTGTCCCATTTATCAGCCTTCCACCAAATGAAAGGAAATGTTCATGCTGAGCTGGCTGCAAAAGATGGTTTAAAGGTTATTTTCATTTTCTGTATAAGCAGGCAGCATGCCAAAAATAAGTGACTACCTTAGTGTAAAGCTGTTATGCAAATGTAGGCAAGATCTCTGTTACACCAATCCAAAGCCCCCTTGCTGAAATTAAACTAGATCTTAAGTGGCCCTTAACAAAACTTTCAGGATCATTTTTAATTTGTTTGGCATGTTCTCTACATTTCACTTGTCTATATGCCGTCTCAATCAAAAATCAAAGGCTAGACAGGGCATTCCAGAGATCATCATATAACTTAATAATTGTCCCCAGAAACTGCCAGCTGAAGCATGTGTTAATAACTTCATTATGGGAGTATCAAAGATACTGTGTGTGTAAAACACAAGAAAAGTTTCAAAGATAAGCTCTTTGCTTCTCTAAGCTACAATCCTTGCACTCCACACTGGCTGTGCCTTGGTGCAGTGACTGGCTTCTGATCCAGGCCAGGTATTCCTATGCTAACACATGCTCTGATATGAACTGGGTCTGGTCCTTCCTGAAAATCTGGTGCATGTGTTTGTAAGACTCGGTGTTTCTGGAATATTGGTACTCCTCTTACGTTCAAATGTGAAATTCTGAGAGGAACACAAACTTTATAAGGTGAGTACGAAGTTTCAAAAAAGAATGGATGAAGCTTAATTTTTTTTCCAGACAAGCTTTTTATTTACATGCCTCTAATAACCTCAGATTCCTATTATTCATGGTGAAAAGCTGGCATATGCAGTAGCTGGTTCTGAGCTAAACAAATGTTGATTTTAGGTATCAATTTTTGCTAGGTCCTAGAACAGATGACTGCTGGAGCTAGCATCTTGGCTTTTCTTTTGTTCATATGGCTCTTTCATCCTCTCTTGTTACACAAAAACTCAAGGAACTTCCTAACTTTGAGATCTTTGGTCTGCCATACTTGGTTGAAATTGGCCACAAGTTGAAACTTACTGGGAGAAAGATGGCATGGCAGAATAGCATTGTACATGGAATTAGGGCTAAAGAGACTAATTGCCTAAGTCTGCAGCTGGAATAGCCAAGGGGTAAAAAGGTTTAGGGCTTGTGATGTGCTCCATAGACACTAGGACTGCAAAGAATTGTTGTTATTCTGTACTACTGCTAACTACTTAGGCCTATGACAGACTAATCACAGTGCTGGTAGGATACTGACTTTCCTTAGGAGCTTTTTGGGGGAGTAAGAATTGCTTAATCTTAGTTAAACCCTTTCTATTTTTCCTGAGGTCCTCTTTGTCACAGATAATACTTTGTGATGGTATGAAAAGTAGAGCTGGATTTTCTCTTCAGCTTTTTCTGGTGAAACTGAACTTCCAAAGGGTAAACAGGGAGTGGTTTTACTGGTCTGCTTCAGCTTTCCTGACCATAGTATTTGAACCTAGCACATGTCTTCTGCATGGAGTTAAATTTTTTGGTAGACACTTGATTCCATGTAGAGTAACAGCCACTACTTCTGGGAAAGTTGTATTTTTTTTTTTCCAGAGAGAGAGTACTGCATTAAAATATTTCTCTTTTAACAAACTTGTAAAAGTTTGTAAAAAAAAATGCATATGTAGAAGTCTGGTAAAATAAAGTCACAAACTTCTTTTAATACCTCAGCTACTGTAGACTTCTCAACAGCTACCAAATTGACAAAAGAGTTTTTTGTTTTGGTTTTTTTTATTGTCGAGGTGATACTCTGGAGAGAGCAACTCCCAGTGGGTGATCAGTTCCACTGCTGTCAAGCATGCTCTCATGCAAAGGTTTTTGTCATAAACCAATTTTGTTACTGTTTGTCCTTAAATCCAGTACGTAATAATTTAGTGGTGTGGAAATTGCAAAACACTGTCTACCACTACAGCTGTGCAGTGCAAGCAGTAGGGAAATGGGAAATCATTTAAAAATCTCACAATCTTTTATGGGGAACCTTTAATTCTTTCCAAGGTAATGTGGGTTGCACAGTTGCTACATCTGGTATTTTTCAGGCCAGTGTTCCATTGTTCTGGTCCATGCTCATCAGCCCATTTCTCCAGCCTGTCAAGGTCCCCCTGGACATTTCCCATTGCATAGATCAGTGTTTCGAATTCCACTTATGAAACTATTCAAAAATGGTATATTTACCCAGGCATAAAATACTAGTTGCAAACATGTTTATAGTTTTCAGGATTGTAGCAAAAAGAGTAATCTCACTTGCATTAAAATTTGTAGTTAAGAGTTTTCAGGATTCTTTACTTGTAATTACTTTAACAACAATGGTGTAAGTAAAATCTGGGAATAAAATAGGAAAATAATTTTTATATTGAGACTTTGTAGCAGTTCATTTCTGTAGCAATATAACTCTCAGATGTGATTTTTATTTTAAATGCTAACCATTTAACTGGCATAAACTCTGCAATGCAAGTACGGGCTTAAGTAATCATTCATAAAACTTGATTTTCTGTTGGAAGGAGCTGCGAGTTAACCAGTAAAGGTGTTCTCCAGGGTCTACCATCTAAAACAAAGTCTGCTCATTAAAGAAGTTGTTTTGAAAAGTATGAGTTCTTAAGCATTTCTATACACAAAGAGAGCATTATGCCACCAAATACGTTTTACTTGTTTAAAAGATCTAGTTTTGTGTTTCTTAAAAACCAAGTGTGTCTAGAACATTTATGTCAAAGAATGAAACTCCAAACTCACTGCAAGGAAAAATATAATAAAGGTGATGCTAGTACTATCTATTTATTCTGGACAGTTAGGAATAAGTGTTTGACAAATAACTTTATTGTCTGGGCCCCAGCCTGTTCTGGAACTTCAGATATTTGAAAATCAAACCAGAGGAGAAAGTGCCAGTTTGGTATTCTGTTGTGCAGCTGATGTCACTTTTTATTTCTTCATAAAACCAGCTTCTGCAGAACAGTAAGGCTGAAGGAGTTGCATTTGTCACACATTCTGGAATTTTCTATTATGTTTAGAAAACAAGTGTTCTAAAAGCCTACCTGTCTGGAAACTAAAATGCTTTGAAAATCTATTGCTATAGAGAATGATAAATGACTAGAGTTAAGTTTTGCACATATGGTCAGGTAAAAGTTTATCTTCAGGGCATGAGTAGCTGCCAACAATCTGTCCAAACTACTTTAATCTGTTTCTCTACTTCAGTTCCTATTCTGTTTTTAGCATTTGATTTAACTCAGGCTTGAAATGTTTTGGTATCTGCTTTAAGCCACTGAGTAATAGTGATTTGATGTGATCAGCTACTTGTTTAAGTTATAGTCAGATAGTATGAATGTTATGTGATGGAAGGAGGTGGTCTCAGCAGGCTTTAGGCTCCCAATAGTATTATACTCTCTCTATTAAAACTGTAAAATTACATAGTAAAATATTATTAGAAGACATGATAATATAAATCATTCCCTTATTATTTTCTTTTATTTTCTGTGCATACTTGTCTGACTAGTCCAATATATATGTTTCATTAGATTCGTGGCAAAATAAGCATTAACAAAGAAATATTTTAATTTTTTTTCTGTATTTAAAAAAAAGACTAGTAAGAGTTGAGAAAATTGATCTGTAAGGAGACTGTGTATTATGTTAGGCATAGATTAGCCTGTTCCTATTCGCCAGTGATAATGCATTTTCCCAGAAATCTGAGGGGATTTGGTGGCTTGTCTGGAGTAGCAGTCCGAATGTCCTGAAATCCCAAACAATTCCCCTAGTTTTGGAAACAGTGTCTAGAAACTGAAGGTGAGAATCATCAAAGCAGATCCCAGAGGCAGGGCAAGTTAGGCAAAAAACTGTATGTATATTAAGAACTGATAGTCTAGTTGGTATGTTGTGAAAGGCTTTGAAAATAAAAAGCAAAATCACTCTTGCAAAAGTAGGGTTCAAGAATCCCTTGTATAGAAGTTTATAATATGTTGTCTATAAAGTATCGGTTCATAAGGGTCGTACCATGCATTATATTTGGGGTTTCTTTTAAGATACTGTCTCCTTTTTCTTCTTTTAGATGATTGAATAAGGGGTGATTTTATTTTCTTCTCTTACCTGAAGGCTCTACGGGGCAAGCTGTTAGTATTACCTTGATTCTTTGAAGTGATTGGAACAAGTCTCTTGGTGGGCCTCATCTTTATCGTGAAAAAGGAATTTTTGCATAATCTACAAAGTTCTAATTATTAGGTCTAATGAGGAGCAATCATGCAGTAGATTCAGAGTTGTCTTGCTAAAAATTTAGAAATTATCCTCGATCTATCTTAATGCATTCATGTGGAAAGAATGGCTTGCACATGCTAGTTTGATTCTGACTTTCATGTGCGGCTTGAGGTGTGTGGCTGGCTGGAGTTGCAATGGAAACTTGCATAGACTTGAACTACCTTAGTCTAGCAGCTCTCTTTCCAGTGGTAGAAAACGTAGCTTGGAGCAACCTGTCTTGTAAGGAGTACCCAGCTGAGAGGACTGGGTTTTTCATGCAAGTGTTGTGGCCCGTGTTGCCATGCTGTCACTGCTCTTGGTATATATGAAGGCTAAATGCAATTTAGCTCAAATATTTTAACTTCAGCTACAGTTCTGATTGAAGGTCTCCACGTAGCTTTACGCAGCCGTCCTCTGTCTGTCAAGTAAAAAGAAATTGGAAAAATTATAAATCCTCTGCCTTTTGCTTTCATGAAGTCCAGTGTTAAATCTTCATAGCTAGGTCTCTTGTTTCTTCCCGGTTACCAAACAGTAAAGGAGAATGTGCTTTTCCCTGCTAAATTTTAGCTAAAAATTTATCCTCTTGTTTTTCATGTGCCTATTGTAATCTGATGGTTTTGTCAATTCCTTTGACTTGTACTTTTCTGTGTTTAAGCTTTATGAGATTAAAGGCTTTTATTCCTGCTCCTCCTGATTTAGTTAATGGAATGTCCTTCACATTGATTATTATTGCTGCTGCTAAAATCTTGGAGGCAAAATGTGCTCTCAGTGGATTCTGCTATATTTAGCTATATGCTTTTCTCCACCTCCTCTGTGAGCTCTGCTTTCATCCAAAGAGGAAATGCTCCTTACCTCTTCCCTAAAAACTCTTCTTTGAGATATGTATTTTTTGCATTAATGGTCTTTAGAAATATGTAAGTGCATCAGGGAGGTTGATGGGGACAGTGAGTTCCACTGTGCTGTCAGAGCTCTCAAATCATGGAGCTGTTTAGTCAGTATTCTTATTTTATCTGAAAAGTGAGAGTTTTTCCAGTGTTCTAAGCATTGTCTATGGCAGACTTTTTGATTTAGTCATTACTCTGAAGATGTAAATAATGCACACCATCTTTTTTCTGTATCACTGGGTTTCTGCAAAAAGAGATTGCTAGTATGTATCAGAAGAATAATGGAGAAAAGTGGTGCATCAAATCCTATTAAATGGAAAAGATTAATGTTTTTGAGTACACTTCTGTATATCTCAATATAATATAAATCAGTAAGCTAAAATTTGAGAATTTTATTTCACATTTGAATGTGAATGTAGATATATTTTTTTAACTTGGAACATTGTTTGCTATATCTGAGAATTCCATAATGTTTTGATAGAGATAAAAATTCCTAAAGCGTACTGAATCAATACCGCAATTCAAAAAAGATGCAATGTGATCAAGCTTGGATTAAAAAACGTCTGAGTTCTTGTCAATAAGGAACTGTGATGAGTTTAGGGGTATCATATTGACTGTGTATTAATACATGGTATCCTATAAGACCATCAGCTGATTGTTTAGAATGTAAATGAAACTGTTGATGGATCCAGTGACTGATGGCTTAAATTCCAATTAATCAATTGCTTCATCGGTTTCTTAATTCAGATCAAATATCTCAAGTACACACAGTTCTTCCCTGGTCTTCAGAGAAATTAATGCTTTTAAACTAATTTAATCAGTCTCCTATAAATGTGCATCCTCTGGAATGGTGATGTAGCTTAAATGTTTAGGATGTTTCAGGTTTCTTGCGGTTTTGTTCCTCCTTAGAAGCTATCATAATTGAAAGCTTTTCGTTAGAGTAGTAAATGAAACCCTGTACTCCAATATGTCATCTTGGGACTGCTATTCAACTTGTCATCAGTTTAAAATTTTCATGCACATAGTCACTTAAGTAATATAAATGATTTAAAAATTAGGTTGTTTGTAGATGATCTGGTGTTAGGTGTGCAAAGTCAAAGTCTGGGGTTTTTTTTGCTGGGTACATTCTAGTAACCCATCTCTTTCAATGTTTTTCACTTAAAGCAGGAAGGCTAGTAATATTGCCAGAAAATATAAGGCTGTTCATGACACTGCAGTTCCACGTGCCCTGTTTCCCACTGACCCGTCAATTAGTTCATCAACACTTGACACAAGCTCTTCACTCTGACACTTATACCAGCTGATCTTAATTTGATTGCTGTTAAAAACCTTCCTTTCCTGACAACTGTTGTCAATTATACAAAATAAAATCAAGTATTCATAAGTAGACTGTAATAGGATATAGGCAGACAGATTTAATAATTCAGTTTTGCTCAGGCTTGAAAGGCATTAGTTGTAGCTGTTGTTCTCATTTGTAAAAAATTCATTGGATACAGCTCTTGAGAGAGAAGGCAGACATAATTTTATTTATTTAGATTTGACAGAGAAGAACCCAGACATGCAGTGATGGTTTAGCATTATCTCTGTTTAGGAATAACTGACAGGAATTCTTATCAGTTACATATTATAGAAAGTAAATATAATTTACTTTTATGATTTTTATTTTAACTGATTTAAGTGCACACATTCTAGGGTTGCTTTTTGACAATATCTGTAATGGAGTGTGGAATTCAACCCTGCATTTATGGAGAAAAAACAATACCTTTTCAAGACTGGGGTGCCTGATCTTTAATATGCTTTTAAAATATGCATATTCCTGTACATCTTCCGTATACAATTAAATTGTAGTTGCTTCCCTCTGATGCATCTTCATTGCAGTATAACATTAAAATGTGTGCTATGGCATATTTGAAGTACACCTATAAGTTTACTTTAGTGCTTATTGGCAAGTTGACTTTTTAAGCTTGCTGATAATTGGCAAAAAAATTTGCAAGCAGAAATCTGTTAACTTTAATGTTTTCTGAGAGAACATTAAATACAGTTTTCAGAACTTCTGTGTTGATTAGCTTCTTATACACTATTCTTCACTGTGTACACTGGTGTTTGTAACAAATGCCATGTGTGGGTTGACTCGTAAGACTGTTGAAGGGATTTGAATGTACTTGTGAAATCTAAAAATGGAAATATTAAAAAATTAATTTCACTTGTAAAATGCTGATTAAAAGGTGTAGTCAAAGACAAGATCTGCTCTAAGTGATTGTTTAAAGCAAGAGCAGAAAAAGTGAAGAATAGAAGTGTGGAACTCCTTTTATAATGTGTCATTTACTTTGTCGCTTTTTATTGCTAGTCAGAATGAGTTATCCCTTAGCAGGGTTTTTTTCCTGAATAGAGAATCCTCTTTTGTCTCATCTCATGGCTTAGAACTGCTTTCTCAGACCCTTCTTCCAGGCCAGGAGCTGGGAAATGAAAATGAAGTTTGGATACAGGATAAGTTGGATAGTTTAGTTTGTTATGTCAAGAAAACCATCTTAATTTTTCATGTTGCTGTCTGTCAAGAAACATGGCCAGTCCTGGAAAGCAAGTATTAGCATATTTTAGCTTTAGGTATTAGCATATTTTAGTTTTAAGTATGAGCATATTTTCCAACCTTCTCTTTGTAAAAACAAAGCCAGTAGACTTCATGATCAAGAAGGAAGCAGGGAGGAAGCTCTTTCTTTTCATCATGCCACTCTACCTGCACTTTTTGCTTGCCGTTTTCAGAGTCTGATTCGCACAGAATTTCCATGAGTCAATGCATGCATTTTGAGGTATTTGGATTCAATTATGCAGTCTAGGACTAATCAAGAGTATTACTGCCTAATGAAGAACGTTAGGTCATACTTGTATAACTGGTAGGATATTCTGTGTTTGCCTGGTTATTTAAGGGCACTATTAGGCTACTAAGAAAAGTTTAGTAGTATACAACAGAACAGTCTTTGCCTAAAGCATCTCTGAAAGAAGAATGTCTGTGATATGCAGGAATGTATGTAATGTAACAAAGGAGATGCTACAAATAACAGTTTTGATTCTGCAGCAAACAAAATCAACTTCTCTAGGGCAGTTGAGATTTGCTTTCTACACGTATTTCAAATATTAAATATCAGTGTAATTAAGATACTAGTTTTTTTTTCATTACAGCTTTCTATTAAAATCAGGTGATGCAATTTTGCATAGAATAAATTATATTCCTTTTGTGAAGTAATTACTCTTAGTCTGTCAGTACTGCTATTTTGGATTTCTTGTGTTAAATACACTTTCTATGAAAACTTTTCTACTTGTTAAACAGGCTGAATATTAAGCTAATTGTTTTAAGGAGAAATTATCCATTTTTCTGCTTAACAGAAAGAACATTTCCAAATTGAATAAAATAGGAACAAATAATTTAATTAATACACAGCAAATTTTCTTTTCTGAGTGAATTTCTTAATAAACCCTGGAAGCTAGAATACATTTGAAAAAATATGTAACATCCCAAATAATAGCTTGTTTTCAGAAGCCTGTTTTAAAAACTGTATTTAATACTCTGGAGTATGTATGTAAAATTTAAGTGCTAGATAGTAGCATAAGTTCATATATATTTCTATAATTTCAGGAATTGAAAGATATCTACATATAAAGAAATTAATACCTAAAATAGGATTAGCAAGGTCAGTAGTAAAAAAAAGTCCTAGATTAGGCTATCTGATGATGATGCATTCTATTAATTAAGAGAAAGCTTATGATATAATTGTGTTTTATTTGGTTAAGAAGCTTCCCTTTCTGGTTTGGGAAAATTTTTTTCCCTTTTTTTATTTCTCTCCTGCAGTTTTTTTAAAGGTGAAAATATAACCAGCTTTCTCAAAGGGTGACCTGTATTTAGTTTGAGAATTTTTGTTCAGGTCCCTTTTCTTCACGATTCCTAGAGGCACGTAGGTCACTGATGCATGTGCAGATGTACACCATTCCCAGAAGCATTTGACCCATACACGTCCTTCAGGTATGTTCTGCCTGAAGCCTTAAGTCCAGCACACATTGAGTAAGTAGAGTTCTTCCTGCTTACTCTGTATTAACAGTACCTTTGTTTGACAAAGCTAGGCCAGGCATATCATGGCCCTAGATTAGTGCCATTATAGATGAACCTTTTTATCTCTATTTTGAAACACCATAAAAGCTACTGAAATAAACATTATTTTTTGTCAGTATTCTACTAGCACATAAAATAGCTTTAAAAAAAGATATTTTTATCCATAATATCTCAAATAAACATCAGTAAGAAGTCTGTTAATTATTATCAATGTATCCTTATAATGTGAAGTTATATAGTTATTTCAAGTTCTTAAAATTATTTTAATCTTTTGTATTGAGGTGCAGTTTTTCAATAGAAAAGCAACCTTAGGGTAAATTCTGGACAGGACTCAAGTAGTTGAGCTCTTGCTAAACCACCAAAACAGAACTGTAGTCCCAGGACTTTCCTAAGCATTCAAGTTCCAAAGTTTCAACTCAAATGGTTTCAAAAATCAGTTTAGTTACTGCTTGGGCAGCACCTTGCATGCACTTGCTCTACATTGATTTCTGCCTGTCTTCTACTTAATCTGCTAAATAAATATTACATTCTTGTAAAGTAGTTTAAATGTGTTCATGAAGTTTGCTGTTTAGGCCCAGTGTAATTTCCTTGAATCAACCTTAAATTCTAATTCAGATAATTCCAAAATTTTCACATGAATGATGGAAATAAGTCAATGTTCACAATGTACAGCTTTGTCTACTAATTTTGAACAACTCTATAGTTATGGGAAATGAGCATCTGAGTGCCTCATTGTATAAAGTAAAAGGTTTAATTTTGTGCATTCTTTTTATATGTAGCCCTATGAAAATTTCTCATGTTTGGTGTGTAATTCAATTTTTCTTTTTCTTTTTTAGTTTTTTCTTTTTGTAAACAGCTATTTTTGATTGGTAAATACTTAAAATGCTTAATGGCATTTTCTTAAAGTAGCACAAACGTTACAAAATTTCATTCCTTGTGTGCTGTAAAATAATTGTCAGGTTCAAGCATTATTTCTGTATTCAGAAGGAATAGCAACTCCTGACATGTATAGACCGTTTGGGGATTTCTTTTTTTGGCAAGTCATATTCAGGTTAGAAATGTAAGAGATTTTTAACACTGACCTAAAGCATTCTGCTGAAGTATGTAACACCATTGTAAAACTTTTTTGTGGGGTTTTTTTTGGTTTTAATTTTGTGACTGGTGGAGGAGGGTGCAATGCTTCCAAGCATTTTAAAATTGAAAAATGAAAAAACTTACTTTTTTCAAAAGACTCTGATTTTTAGAAGTTTTATGTACTGCTGACTCAAATACTTCTCAAAAGTAAAGTACATGTGACTCCCACACAATACACAGTGGGGAATATTTAATTTTACAAAAATTCAAGGTTTTTGGTAGGGGTGAAGAGTTGTTTTTATACTTTCTAATTACATATTTAATCTTCCATGTTTATAGCTTATTTAAGCTGGGTTACTTCAGAGAATAAGTAAAATTACTTAGTCAAATCTACTGCAATATTTGAGGCAGAGGATTGTATTGTTTCGGTTTTGCTTTTGTGATCACTATTGAAAGCTGAGTTGGCAGAAAGCTGTCCCTTTTTTTCTTCTGGATAAAAGGGAAACAGGCTATGAGATAAGTTATTGATGAAATTAACCGCTGAAGTGAAGAGGAAATGCAGCTGGCCAATACATGTCATAGTGTGAGCTCTATTAAATGAATATATGTGCAGTCAACCATTCACAGCAGCCACACTGGTCTTGAACTGCATTGATCTATAGTATAATTCTAAATGAAATTGATGCAAGAGAGCAACCATTGACAGCAAGGGTAAAGAGAACCATGAAATGTCTTGTACAGGAAAAGTATGATGGAGAGTAGGCTCATCTACGCCATGGACAGAAAGTGCAGTGATACTGTGATATTTCTAGGTGTTCCTAGGTACGTCACACTTCATTGTAATGCAGTGGATGTCACTGACTCTTCAAAAAGTGCTTTATAGTATTTTATTTTTAGAAGAAAATCCATAAAGAATTCTGTTAAGAATTTAAAACCAGCTTTTCAAGAACTTCAGACACAGCTTTGTAGCTTGCATCTCTGAGCTTTGGGTGAAATTTAGCTGTGATAATGTTTTCTGAGAGCTGTCTATATTAACATTTAAAGGTTTATTTACAATGCACTTAATATAAATACAGCTGTTACATGAAAGCTTGTAAGATTCTTTCAAGTCTGTCGTGCAGAAACACTACCTTTTAGTTAGATACAATTTCAGGTGACTTCTCTCTCATGCATGTCCTTTCAGATGGTTAGCTCATGAAACTGCTTATTTTGCAGGCTTTGATGGATAAACCATTGGGTTCTGTTAGACTTTACTTGCACAAGGGTCCACATGTCCTATAGAATAATCTCTCTCTTAATTTATGTTCTCTGGTAGATACCCTTTCTTGACATATTGCCTTGACACATTCTAGCAGACTCTCTTGTCTGTAATAAGACTCAAACGTGGATAAACTCATTGCAGTGTTTCCTTCCACTTAATTGCTACCACATCGCTTCTAGGGGTAAAACTACTTTGTTAGTTTTTATTGGATTGGTTGAAATACAGAAGGAAATATGGGTGTGTTTATATATATCTATGTCTGTTAAAATTTATGAATAACTTGTAAAATCGATTCTTTGCACACCCATAACACCCAGTAACAATAGCGTATACAGTTTAGCTGTAGTATTTTTAAAAGGCTTCAAACTTGATGGAATGGTAATTAATTTTGTGTTTTTAAATAGGTTTGCAATGTTTGTGCATGGTCTTTTTTACCTCTTATGTTAGTAATATGTGTAATACTCCAGGCTTGATGATGTCCATCAAATGAGTTATGGGGGTGAGGGGAGGCTCTGCAGTGGTCTCAGATTTCTATTCCTTCAATACTGGTCTTCTGTCTGTACAGCACACTGATCCTCTTCAGTGTGTATCAGTCTGTATCTTGAGCTTCCCTCATATCTTTAGTATTTTGCATGTGTTGACAGGTTTCCTTAGTCTTGGATCACTGATAGTTGCAGGTGATTCAAAATTACTTCTTTTAAGTATAATACTTTCAGACCCACATTGTTTTGAATGCTGTCCATGTTAAGGACTTACTTAAATTTTTTTTCAGAGAAGCCAGGAGACAATAAGCAATGAAAGTTTGTGATGTCATACCAGCAAGGAGAAAAAAATCACAGGCATCAGTTAATTATTCTGTTGTGTTGGAATTGTACAAGTGACAGAATTGCATGAAGAAATAAAACTAAACCGTTTTCAACTCCAGTTGAAGTTGTATCTCATGATGATAACATTTGAAACCTGTTTAGAAACTTTGAAGAAACCTGTAAAATAGAAGTTACCTTCATTCATAAACAGACATATTGTTAATTTTATTGCAAAAAATGGTGCAATTGTGAGATATCTAAAGCATTCCTGGAAGAAAGCACACAGACACTCCAAAATAAAAATACTTTTATATGTTGCACATTTATTAAAAAATGGTTGTAAACAGTGTTGTTTTCGCTCTTCTAAATGTTTTAACCCAAACTGAATTTTTGAAATTAAAATAATAGTTTGATGTCTCTTTGTAACTTCAAGGTTCGTGTTTCATTCGAACTGACCAGCTGGATGGAGAAACAGACTGGAAACTGAAGGTTGCTGTCAGTTGCACACAAAGATTGCCAGCTTTGGGGGTAAGGATTCTCTTTAAGTTATCTTCTATGGTGCATATATATCTGTTATCTAAAAGATTGTTGCAGTTACTGTAATATTGGAAAATACCTGTTACCGGAGCCTTAGTTTTTACAATAAATAAGACACAGCTATTCCACTGGATGCTGAACAGTAAGTCGGTTACACAAATATTCCTGGTTTTTCATTGAAAAAAAATTAGTCAGAATTGGATTTTTATCTTTTAACCTAGTGGTTCTCGTTGTTATCTGCACTGAGATTCACACTCTCCAGACGCCAATCACAGTTACAGTGTTTTCAACCAAGTGTTAGACTGCAAGTGCAAATTATTCTTGTCTCAAGAACCATTGCTTTAATCACTTACTTATGAGCTTGGGAAACAGTAGCCTGTTCCTGGAAGGTGAAGTGCTTTTCGTTGTCAACATTTTTTCTGGTCTGACTAGGTACAGTGTGCAAGTTCTTGCAAGCAGGGCTCTCTTTTTAAATGCATACATGTGTTGTGTCACGAGTAAATCTAAAATCATGAAAAGGAACACAGGTGTGTGGGTGTGGGTGTGTGTGTATACACATCCAAAATAGACACATACCTACAAAAGCAAATATAAAATTGTATAAATGTCTCCTTTACAAGAGGCTGAATTGTTTCCCTTGTACTGGGAAAGCTTCCTGTTACACCAGCAAGTTGGCTTGGTATTAGGAGACCTCCTTTGAAAACATATTCAAGTGACAAGCTTGTGGAAATTTACCTCTACAGAATTTCTGGTGCTTTGACACTAAATCTTTTAGGTGTTTTATTAAAAGCAAATATACCTTAAGTGGACTGTTTATATTCCATGTCAATAGAAAATGTATTAGATTATCTACCAGATATTAGCAGGTCTTCTGCAGTTACACTTCCAGAAATAGAGTTGCTGCCACACTCATATTAGCAAAAAGGAGAGGTTTTTTTCTTGTGTTCATATTCTCTGACTGTTGGTTTCACAAGTGACAGGAGAAGGAAAAAGTACTTATATTGCACTTCAGAGGATTCAGAACAAGGTTTGGAACCAAAGGTTGGTCATGCCAGACAGAGATGCCAAGTTAGGCTTCAAGTCATGAGTTCTGGTGCAAAGAACAGACTTTAACAAGTATTCTGTAATGTGTAGTTTAATTTAGTATTTGTAATAATGCTTCTCTTGTATTTTTTAACATTTAATCATGGCCTTCTCTTGTTTTCTCATTAAAAGAAAATCATATCCAAATTTGGGACAGATGCAGTGTGTTTGACTAAAATACAGTAACTTTCTATCTTGCTTTGGGTTTTTTTTTTCCTATTTAGTAGTACTTTTCCAACAGTTACTCTTGTGTTCAATTTAGCTGTTATGTTTTGTTTGTCTTTTTTTTAAAACATCACTGACCGCAGTTGCAAATACTGTGCAAAGCACTGCCTCAGAGTTTTATTTGCGGGTTATAATTTTGATGTTCTGAGATTAGACATTTTGGTGTACTGAGGTTGATGAAATCTGGAGAAAGTTACAATGCAAAGGCTTCTCTGCACTATCCTTTGGAAAAGGAAAAAAAATCCTTTTGCATTAACTTTTTTTTCCCTAAAAAATACAAATCCATGAAGTTTTCCCCTTCTTGTTAGGAAGAAAGTATGGAATTAGCTTTCTGGTTTTCATATTAGGTGCAGCATGAAATTTTTGTACTTTAATTTTTATGTTATGTTCTTTGATTAAAAAAATAAAAATCAATTATCAATAGACTTGACAAATAAAGTATTAAGCACCTATGGAGATAATACAAAATTACGGTTAAATCTGTGCAATATGATTTGGAGAATGAAATGATTGTACGTTTTTAGACTGATAAATCAGAAGGGGTTGAAGTTGGCATGTCTGCATTTGAATGGTAGGACATGCAGCCTCATCTTCCTGCAGACGTAAAGGTTCGCTTCAGGTGGTGGTTGTTTTGGGTGTGAAGGGGAGGGAAGGCTAGATATCACCAAGAAATTATTTGTGCATCTTGGAAACAGTGTAGAAGAGTCAACTGTACAATATAGTAACCATTTCTTCCTTAGTTGTTTCCATTTAGGGCTGTTAACCTCACTCTAACTGATCTGGGCTTCTTGCAGGATCTTTATACTCCCCCTCTTGAGCTGTAGGTGATAACCTGAGTTGTATCGTAAGTGCGGTTAATCAGGAGCTGTTTCTGCTTAACGCACCTTTGCTGGCTACCAGCAGCATGTGAAAGCCACCAAGCAGTTGATGTAACTGTTCTTTCTCACACCACTCAGTTATTGGTGCTTTCCCATGCTAGACAAGGCTTTGTCTGCATTAAGCTGGCATTTCATCCTGAAGTAACTGATGCTGGGTGTAATGCTTCCTGCTAACTAAACTAAAATACTTCCAAATTTCTGTATTATGGGGTTTGGTCAAACCACTTACACTTGGTGATTCTTTATTGAGCTCATTTTAAATGGCTGCTCCCAGCAAGTCTTAGACTGTTTGCAGTGCTCACGTCGTATACCTGCTTCGCTCCTAAGCTCCATCTGTCTGTGACTTACTTTGGTGGAGTGGTAGCCTAATGCACCCAAATGTAAATGGTTTTTAAGGGATTCTCATATCCATCACAGAAAATGATGCTCAGTGCGTATTGCAGAATACTATTTCCATTCCTGTGGAAAAGCACATTGATAATTCTTAGATTTCTGCAAAGACACTTTTACCTTTACTCAAATGACAGTGATAAGCAGTAATGTCAGTCACATAAAGAAACTCTGTGGATAGACAACTGCAGAGATTGGTACGGAGGTCTAAGCAAGCTATGAATCTCAAACTGACAAAAAATATCATTATGAAATTATTTTACTGTAAGCCTAATTTTTGTGCTTTATAATAGAGTCATAAGCTATATTTGTATGTGGGCCCTACAGGAAGTCAAAATGCAGTGTCCAGAATTATTTCTTTATAGTTACACAGTTGGGTTCCTTTCCCGTACAGCATGCCAGGCAGATCGTGCAGTGACCCGTCCAGCTGCAGCATCAGGCAGTGCGGCCCGAGTGCCGCTGCGTGCCCAGAGCAGCCATGGGGCGCTCGGCGCTCCCACCGCGCCTGCTCCAAACCCCGTCCTGATGCCGCGGGGCCCGGGCCGCCCCTGCCGCCCGCCCCTGCCGCCCCGGCCCTTCCAGCTCACTGTGGGAGTTTGGCACGGTGACGCAATCCCAAGGTTAAATCCCTATGGGCATGTGATGAGCCAGCACCCGGCTGCTTCTCCCAGGAAGAACCCGTGCCAGTCGGGGCAGCGGGGCGTAGTTCCTGCGGCTCTGCCCTCCCTGCCCCTTGGCTGACATTTCAGGGTGTTACTGGATGGATCGCATTATTCCAGAGACTCATCACACATGCCTACCACAGTGGCTTCTCTACAGTGGCTTCTCCACGTGTGTGATGCACTTTCAAAGCTGAGACTCACAGTTCATACTTCCATATTTAAATATATTTTTAACAATTAAAAATATAATTAATGCTAATTAAGCGTCAAATAGACTGAACAGTTAGCTCTTGTGTTGGATAGAATATACTCTCCGTAATTGTCCCTCGTTTTGATTTCTTTAGTTGTAAAAACATAGTCATTAAGGTCGGAAAAGACCTCTAAGATTGTTGAATCTAGTGAACAGCCCCACTCTGTTCACCATTAAACCACGTCCCCAAATGCACATCCATATGCCTTTTGAACACTTCCAGGGACAGTGACTCCACCACTTCCCTGGAAGCTTGTTCCAATGCCTGACCACCCTTTCTGTGAAGAAATTTTTTTCTAAGAGCTAATCTAAGCCTCCCCTGAGAAACTTAGGGCCATTTCCTCTGCTCCTGTCACTTGTTACCTGGAAGAAGAGACCAACCCCCACCTCGCTACGACCTCCTTTCAGGTAGGAGAGTGAGTATCTTGTGTTCGCATGAGCTGTCAGCTGTGTCAACAGAGCAGCACTGTAATCCTACCCACTGTGACACCCAGAACAAACAAATCTGCAGACCTTCAGAGCTTTTCTTAAAGAACAGATGACACCACCAAGACGATCGGTACAGATTTCGTTGTCTTTCTAAAGCACTTAATGTGATCAGAGAATTAAAATTTCAGCAAGTCACTTAATGATGGCTGAGCAGCAAATATGGTAACATCTAGATTAGGTTTCTTGCAGTTTCATAGTTATAGATGGGACAGTTCTGGTGATACACGAGTTCTGAGGCATTCTTCTCTAGTTTGTGTGATCAGCTATATTTATTAACAGCAGTGAGGTCACTGTAATTTTAAATAAATGGTGACTTGCTGATTTATATCAGAAGATCCATACAGCAGTAAACAATACCATTTACATTTAATTAGTTTTATTGAACCAAAGGCAATTTTATTTGCAATGAACTACATGTTATGATTAAGAATGTATTTTAATGATCTTTAAGTAAGGTGAACAAATGTTGCCCTTGACCTAATAGAGGAGGTTTTTCTATGTTATTGATAACAGTGGTGATTTTTAAATTGTGAAATGAAAAAGAGAATGTTTTCATTATTGTACTATCACAAAGTCATTTTCTGACTTGCAGTGTAGAAGGATGAAATGAATTCTTCTCAATTATTATTTTCAAGTATGAGATAATTAAATGCATATCAATTTTTTAGGAGAACCTTCATCTACTGTTATATAAGAATATTTTTTTTACTTGAGATTCATGTCTTTCATGTAGTTTTTTTAATCTAGAACTGTTACAATTCCCACCCAAACGCGGTTTTTTTGTCTTGAGTAAGAAAATAACTGAGGTCGTTTGCCCTTATTGCATCCTGAAAGTGATGTAATTTTAGACGTAGAATACTGTTTCCATTGAAGGTATCAATAGAACTATTTGGCTTCAGTGAACCAGCAGTTCAATGTATTAGTATGAAAATAAGTCTTTACTGAAGCTGAGTTTCACAAATCCCCCATCAGTGAAATCATTAATAAGAAGCAGTTGCCTTTCATGAAAATAATAGAATCAAGTCCTTTGTTTAAGGTAATTTCCCTCTCCCCTGCTTTTATATAAGGGAAAGTAATGGCATAACCTGACAAGGTAGATTTTTCTTGCCTAGTGAGCAGAAATTATATTTACATGTACTGTTGCTTACAAATCTTGATGTCTCCTTGTTAAAGTCACCCTCATGACTTCTTTCAAGACACTGAGAGGAGAAATGCACAGCTTCCATACTGGAAAAGCAGCACTTGGTGAAGAAATATCTTTGTATTACAGTAATCTTTGCTGGTTGTTGAATGGAGTTCATAGAAATTTTGTCTTCTGTAACTGTATCGTTCTTCAAGTTTTTCTTTCTTTACCTCGTATTATAAAACTACTGTATTTTATTGGCCTGAGAATGGTGTCCATTTGGAGTACAGAACACTTGGCTACAGAAAATAAGAATCTTTAACTCTTTTCTTTACCCTAATAATGAAAAAATACTTCAGAAATCTACTGAGCACAAGTAATATGCTTCTATGTCTTCCTGGTAGACATGAATGAAATGCTAGTGGGCTAACACCCTAGATTTCCCCCAGAGCATAGGTTTTTTTAGTTTTAGAAAAAAATCCCCGTACACTTCTGGAATACTATGCCAGCATTTCAGAGTAATGTCAATAATGCACAGGAAATGTGCAGATCTCAGTTTTGCACAAAGATAAGTAAGTCTGTTTCGGAGTTAAAATTCAAAAAGGAGAAAAAGGAAAATACAAAAATTTAGGTGTTAAATCAGGAATACAGAAGGGGAGCTACAGCATAAAAAGACACCAAAGGAGTATGGTAGATAGAAACTTTTTCATTTGAAATGTAACAAAGGACAGCAGCACAGTAGAAAAAAATAGAAAGATTAGAAACCAGGAAAATATATTACTGTACAAATGCCAATTCACTTTAAAAAGGTGGATATTTCTACTTTCCTTTATTTTAATTTTGCTTCCCACTAAGGCATTCTTTGAAAAAAAAAAGAAGTTGACGCATTTCACTAGCAGTTTTTATTGTGTGTATGTGTGTGGTATTAGTTTTCTTCTGTGCTATCCACTACTGAGAGACTCTTTATTTTTCTTTGCATAATAAAGCACATAATAGCTTGGATTAGCTAAATTGTAGGTGATAACAGATTGGAAAGAAGTGAATGATGAAGATATAGGACACCACATGTGTATTAGTTTCGTATGAATTATTTCTTGTGAACCCGTTGAAAGTAGGTTGGAAGAACAAGTATGCAATGAATGAACTTCGTGTGAAAGACTTCAATAAATGCCTACTGGTATAAAATAAAGATAATTTGTGAGAGTCAATGTTCAGATTTCATTCATGTTTTTAAAAGCTTATGAAATATAAAGTGTGTGTGTGTGTTTTTTGCAAGCTATGGGAGATTTCTTGTCTGCAGAATATAAATATAAATTCATTATTTATAGAGCTACACATTTTTAAACTAAAGTCAAACATATTTCATAAATTTACATTAGATTTTAAGAAAACATTCATTTTGAAAAGGAAAAGCAAAAAAATAGTGATATTCATCAATCTAGCCATTGTATTGGAGAAACTAAAGGATACAAATATGTTGGGCTTTAAGACACTAACATGGGTAGACAGTTGTAACTTGAGTTGATTTTTGTACTCTTCAAATTGTGAAACATTCTTACATTCAAAATTATGTGAAAAAAATAATGGCCTACTTTTAAAAGTAGCATTTTAGCCAAGGTGTGGCTATATGTCCATGAAAGAGGCTGTGAAATTAATTTTTCTTTTGAAGGCAGCACATTCTAGCTAGCATGAACAGGGTATTGTACCCGTGTAATAATTTTGTCCCCAGAGATGGTGTTTGATTAGCCTTTTGCAAGGTTCACCTAGTAATAAAGGATGGAGATAACCCAAATTATTAGGTGCTACATACAGTGGGAAGGTGTACAACCTTGCATGTAATCAGAGGTTAGAATTCTTAGATAGACTGGGACTTGGTATCAAGCATCTGCTCCTCTCCAGAGTAGAAATTGGGTTGTTGTGGATCCATGCATAAATGTTCAGCTCCTTTTGAAATTTCTTAGCTTCTGGTGGTCCTGACCATCTAAAAAGCAGCAAAAAGTTTGCTTTTGTGATTGAAAAAAAGTCCTTTGTATCAGGGTTTTAGTCTGTAGTAGTCTTCTTGTACTCTTCTTTCTGTGGAAGGTGGATGTTTTAGAACAATTATCTGGTGAAATAATTGTTTCAGAATTTTAAGGTGAACCTCCCTGGGCCTCTAGGGACAGCTCTTGAGATCTAACAATCATCAAATTTTATCAGATTTTTTTTCTTTTGTTTATGCTGTACTGCCATCTATTTATAGAGTAGTATAGGAGTTTCCTGTTAGGGTAGGAACATTCATGGGTTGTTTGCTGTCATGAGTAGGGGTACCACATATATTAGACTAAATTTTATCAGACTAGTTTTGAAGAATACCTACTTTAAACATTTGAGTAATCCTGTTGATGTAGCCAGGCTTTCCTGAAACTGATGGGGTTTTCTCATGGGGTTTTCACAGAGATGCTAGAGCATTCAAGAGAACTCGAATCAATTTCATTGTTTCTTCTCATACTCAGTTGGCTTTGTCCTTGCTGGAGAAGTATTTTGTTTTCCAGTTTCATTAAAAAAACCCGACCAACAAACAAACCAACCCTTCTCCCTCCCCTGCTTTATCTTTAGAAGAACAAATATCTGGAAAATATTTTAAGATTACACTATCATTAATTAAAATGGGGCTGTTAAAAGAAAATTAATTAGATAAAATATCTAACTCATGTTATAAATTTAAAACAGTTTAGTGTTTGAACTATCAACACATTTAGGATATCTACTTGAATCTGATTCCTCTATAGCAAGATGTACTGGAAAAAACCACCATGTTTCTTAGCTGGGTCACAGTTGTGTGACCTTAGTTTCAGGTGGGTCAGTGGGGGTCATAAACTGGAATCTTTACCAGTTTCAAAATACATTATTATCTATAAGTTTAAGTAATAGTAAGTAGATTTATCTGTTTTACAGGATCTCTTTTCAATCAATGCTTATGTTTATGCTCAGAAGCCACAGCTGGATATCCACAGTTTTGAGGGTACCTTCACACGGGTAAGTAGTATAGGTAAATACAGTTCTACTTCTCTCTTTAATACCTCAGTGTAAGTGAAACCTACACTTAGTGTCAACATTGTATCAGATCTTTCCTGGGCTTTACAGCAGTATTTTTTCCTGTTTTCCTGCCATGGTGATACTTCATATAAAAGATATCCTGTTAAAACATGTATTGCAGAAAGCTAATACATAGGGAATATCTGAAAAAATCAGGATTTGAGAGTTGAGTATTTGTTGGTTGACATCAGTTTAATCTTTTTATGTGAAACTCTTTGTGAACAGTATACTTTGTTTCCAGGCATGTGATGTATTGTTCGTATATGTCAAAAACTGACAAGTTGAATAATAACAGTAGCCTGAGACAGTGCATCTGCTAGTTTATGTGCAATAAAAGTATGCCTTGTTTAACAGCATTTCTGTTGTAGTTCCAAAGTTCATTTTTCACGAAAAGTAAAATAAAACTGAAAGCTACTTATGGGAGCATTTATTGAATCTCTTCTCCAGAGATAATTATATTCAAAACTGTTTATGCAAATAACAATGCAATAATATCTATTACTTGTTTTTGTTGTTTTCAAAATGTGGCCTGCTAAAGTTGACCCTTTAAAGCAGAATGTCCTAATAGGTAGTAATTTTTTGTTTAAATAGGTTTACAGTTTTGTAGAAGTATGTTAGCAGATATAGTGATTGTTCTGTTTATTTTGGCCAAACTCAGTGGTGTTAGACTCATTCCTCTTGATAGTTTGTTTCTAAAATAATTTGAGAGAATTAACTGCTGGGGAGGTAAAGGGAAGGGTTTTTTACCTGTGACTCAAATTGGTAAGAGATTCTGTTTTGTAATTGGAATTCCAGTTCACAATTGTAAATACATTGATGAATGAGGTATTGCAGTTGCTGGCTCTCAAAGACCAATTTATACCGGTTGCATAGTCCATGCTGCCTACAAAGTAAATGTCATTTGTTCACACCTTCTAAAGCAGTAAGCAACAGTGTTTACTTAAACCTTATATTGACCAGTTGTCCAAACGAAACTTCTATTAACAGCTGTAAATTCATATTAATTCTCTCAGTGGCTGTGTGCTTTCCTAAATATATACTGAACTCTTTGGAATCTTTTTAACTCTGGTATAAGTAATTGAGACATTTGGAAATCATCACGATCATCTGTGTTGTGGGTTCTGTTTGTACACATCATAAGAGCTGTATGATTCAAACATCCTGGTTATATAAATAACTGTGGTGCATTTTCTGATTTCAGGATTGCATATATGTTTTTTTGGATGCTTCAGTAGGAAGGGTAGTTTAAGCTGAACTTCTCTGTAAAGCATCTGAGGGCATTGCCCTCAAATTTGGTTCACAGTGAATCACACTAGATATTTTTCGAAGGTTGTTTTTGTTAATGGTGTACCTTCTGCCTTGTGAAATGTTGTTTTAGGACACGTGTTTACTGATTTAGCTTTCTGCTTTTGCTGTGAGCCCTTGCTTCTTACAATAAATCAGTTCTTGCATCTAATTTCTATTTCACATTAAAGCAAAAAAAATTAGTGTGCTTAGTGATGCTAATGCATACATTTTTTCTACTTAAGCTTTGATGTTCAAAGAATTCTTCCAAGGGTAGGTTGACAGGGTAATAGCACATTGATTTTTCTTTTTCTTTTTTGCCCCATTATGGAGACAGAGTACTAACAATGTAAAAGACAAACTTAGATAATTTCAAAAAGTGTGCATCCATAAAACAAACCACAAACTTGGGAGCACAGCACTGGAGTTTTTATGAGCGAGCAAGTTCTAAGTACAAATCTATCCACAGAAAACCTGAAAGCTGGCAGAAGATACCTTTTGCAGAAGACCTGCATAACCATGTCAGGAGGCATAAAAACTTTGCTGTACTCTATTGATATCTGCCAGCTTCACCTGAAGTTGTTTTCAGTTGTTCTCTGTGGATTTTGGTGTTTTATATGCAGTCAGTGCAAGAAAGTGAGTGCGTGTCCTTGCATGATCATGTCTGGCCCTTAAATAATGGCATCAATTAATTCCTCTCCTCCTTTCACATTTGCTAAGACAACCTATCAAAACACAATAGATGAAGTAAATTAGTGTTTTGTGGAAATTTATGAGATAGCTTTATTTGTTCTGAGGGCATCATCCATGTCTTGGGTGAGCTTATTTTTAAATAGTGGTGTACAGAACAAGGATGTAAACAGATGTAACTTCTAGAGTTTCGCTTCTGTCTGATGCTCCTCTGCAGGCTTGATAAATGAGGGGGCTATTTTATCAATGCTGAAAATCTGTAAAAAGAAAACAAAAGGTAACCATACTTCTTAACCCAACTTTTACCAGTTAGAGCCTAAAGAGTATTCTAGAGCATTACATCAGTATGTATTGACATAGCCAGTATTATTTAACCTTTGCTTACTTCTGTATAGAATCATGGAAAGTCTTTCTTGCTTTTAACCTTGGCTATCTTTTGTTTAAATTTGGGTTCTTCTTTCACTATTCCCTTAAGAATATTTTCCTTTTATTTCTTCCATATTGCAGCTCTGTGCTGTCCCCATAGTCTCTTCATTTACTTTGGGAATATATCTTAATTTTGTATATTCTAATAGAAATCTTAGAAAACAAATGCCATTGAGTTTCGTTCAACTACTTCAATAAGCTTTTTTTTTCACTATGGCACAGAACTATGTTATATAATATATATATCTTTTTTTTTTTCCAATGTAGTATCTTGTCAGATGTTTAAAAAACTACCTTGATGCAAAATCTGGTGCATGTAGCTGTATTCATTTATGAATAGAATCTCAGGCCTGATGCTAATTACACAGATGTTTTCTTGGATATGTCTTGTATTTTAGTAGAGAGAACATTAAGTCATTTTTAACTTCATGTTTGCTGTAAAGAATTACCTGTTTTGAAGCAATGGTTGTGTTCACTTCAATCTGGCTTACTTTTATGTTGCCACTGAAGGGAATGGTATTCTTTTTTGCAAATCCTTTTGACTCCCCTTCCTTATGCTAGCAGTAACAGCTATACAGACAGCTTGACTAGGGAGCTAATGTGTGGAACCTAATCTGACCCTGTCCAAAACACATGCCAGTAAAAGGAACATAGCTAGAAAAATTAACTGTTGGGATGGGGAAGGAATCTCTTTCAGTGATTCAAGTAAATTAATTAATGTGTATTCCGCTTCCCTACAAAAGTTGATGGGGGTTGTTGTACTACATGCTGTCATGCAGGAACAGAGCTAGAAAAGGTCAAATAGAAGTGGTACACTGGTTCACTCAAGGATCAGGTGTTTAGTCTCAAAGGCCTCTCTCATTATTTACAAAAATTTCTAAAAAGTTGTAGCTTTGAAACTTTTTAAATGACTCCTTGAAACTTGTCGTGATCCTTGGTCAGCTGTGTTACGAATTCATGAAAGGACTTTATGAAATTAATTATGAAAGGACTGAGAGTAGGATATACTCAATTTTTATTTCACTGATCATCTTTCCTTTTTCTCTGCACATGCAAGAGCAACAGACTAATTTCTGAATAAGAACTGTATACAATTTAAACCTCTATGATCAATGCTGCTCACAGATTAAAAAACTGAGCCTGAATATGAAGCTTGAATATAGTACTGAACGGCACTATCCTGGTAATGAACTTAATTCAGAATTCAAAGACCAATAAACATACAGCTGCCAAATGAAATTCAACCCAACAGACCTCAAGTGGAAACTTTTTCAGCTGGACAAAGAAGCCCTTGTATGTCAAATTTCTGCTACAAGAGCGAGTGATGGATTTCATTTAATCTGAAACATATATTGTTCTGTTAGTGTCAGAAAATTTGCAGAAATTTCTCCTTAACACATCTGGTCTTACTCAGGAATTGCAGTTCTTGTCCTTCCCTCTGCTTCCCTACAATCTCTCCAGAAGTAGAAATAAAAGTAGTGTGAAACAGCTAAACTCATAACCCATAAATGCATCTTGTATTTTTCATTTGAGTAACTTATGACAAAAGAGAAATAAGGTTAAGTAATAATCTGTTTGGGCATGGAAGGTGTGGTATTTGGGAAATGGAATGAACTGTAGAGAGCTGAAAGATTAGGTGAGGGTATAAAGACATGAAAGTATCATAATAAAATAAGCAGAAGATAAGTGATTGGCCAGACCATTCTGTGAATGAGCATGAGTGGAGAGAGAGCTCATTTGATATTTTCCTATTTCAAATGACCTAAAAGAAGGTATTTCACAGTGGTAGACATTGGACAAGTGACTTTTTCCTGACCCTGTTGTCAGCTCTCCACAATCATTGCAGGGCTTTTGATTTCTTCTTGTAATATGGAAGAGTTTCACAATTCACAGTCTCAAAATCTGCTAACTGAAGAATAAGGGAGAACAAAAGATTTACCTGGCTTAGTATTCTGTTCTTGACAATAGCCAGAAGCAGAGTGCTGGGAAGGAGAATACAAGTAGAGTAAGGACATAGTAGTACCTCCTCAAAAGAGTCATCTGTCTCTTAACTCAAGGTGTGGGAACTTCCTGAGTTAAAGCTGGTTTCTGTAAGTAACACACAATGAATTTTCCTTCTTTAAACTTGCCCAGTTCACCCATGAACCTGTGTAACCTTTTAATATTTAAATAGGAGGAAGTTGCATAGGTTAAGTACGTATTTAAGAGTGAGTGCCTATTATTTTAATTTTACTGACTTTATTTGTGACTTCTTTCTTCTTCAGTAAAAACAAGCAGTGTCTATCTTCCCTTTTTAGGTGTCTGTTTCATAGATGTCTGTCATATTCCCCATTAGAGGTCAGGTTTATTCAGTCGTATCTAGTATGGAAGCTACATTGACCTCCCTTATTGCTCTTTTTGAACATTTTCCAGTTCTTTTTACTTTCTGTTAGGAATAAACACAGAAATCATCACAGAACCCAAATAATTTGGAAACCATTGTAAATCAAACCAGGAATCTAAGCATTATGAGTTAGGAGGATGGCAAATAATTCTTGCAGTACTAATTCCTTAGGTAAGAATCAAAAAATAATTCCCCTTTTTCTTAATTTAAGGCTAATCCTATAGAATACTGATGATTCTTACAGAATCACAAAATATTCTGAATTGTAAGTGACCCACAAGGATCATCAAGTCCAACTCTTAAGTGAATGGTCCCTAATGGGGATTGAAGCCACCACCTTGCCATAATTAGCACCATGCCCTAACCAACTGAGCTAATCCCAGGATCATCAGAATGTAAGTCTTGATTCAAAACTTGTGGTGTTCTTCTTAGAGGCTAATTCCATATCGTCCCTCTCTTCCCCTCTGTTTTTGACCTAATTGTTCTCCATGCCTTTTAAACAACGATTTTTCCTCACTTAGGAGAACAAGAACTATAGTTTCCTTGCTATATAGGGATCTCTTGATGTATGCACAAAAACTTATGCATTTAGTTGGAGATTTTTCCTTTTTTAGAAACAGAAATTTCTATGCAGCTCATCCTGTGCTTGGTGGTTGTTTCAAAATAGAGATGAAAAATGGGTGTGGTTTTGATTATTGACAATATGTAGAATTTATTGTGTACTTTGATAAATACTCATCCCCCCTTTCCTGCAAAATGTACCAGTCTGTAATTTGATCAAATACACTTGATTATCCTACCTCCTAAAGCTTCCTTTAGTTGTAAACAGCACATTTTACAGCTGCTAATGAATAACAAATTTGTACATGCTCCAAATTGATTATGAGAGATTGTCTGTTTACAATCTGTGGATTATTATTGCTTGGGAGGAGAGAGGGGAGGGAAAAAAGGGGAAGTTTAAAGTAATCATGGAAGCAGTTTACTATTGGAAGTATTTTCCCAAGAAGTATATATTTTGTAAGTATGTGGTAAGATAATACAAGCCTGCATTTAATTTTAAAAGTTGAAATATTTTTCCCTGAAGTTTATATGTTGATTAGGTGAAAAATTATGATGACCATAACTTACTGTATGAATTATAGATTATTTCAATACAGAACAGGGTGTTAAGTTTTGTGAGTTAGTGTTCATAACTCACTGTAACTGCATGCTGTAAGTATATTGTTCTGCAGTTTGGTACATCTGAGGAAAAGAATATATTACTTTTAAAGTAATTTTGACTAGTTCTTTTAGTATGACTGAATAGAAGTAATATGAACTTCAAACATTCTTCTACTTTTTGGAAAGTTATTTATGTCTGTGTATGTGCAGTGAATGCTATTATACAGTGATTGATACAAGGATGCAAACATCCTGTGTCAGTTATTCGGATGGTTTGACATGGTTTTTAATTTTTTTGTGATGGTGATTTACTTATTAGCTGTTCTTATTTTTAACAGGAAGACAGTGATCCTGCAGTTCATGAAAGCCTAAGCATAGAAAATACATTATGGGCAAGCACTGTTGTTGCTTCAGGTAAGTGCTGGAATACAAAGCTGATAGTGTATCTAAATACTTCCATGGAAGTGTATCCTTATTTTTCAAAAGCTATTAATATTTCACATTGTAAAATACTTTTTTCTTCCAGGCTATCTAACTGTTGCTTTTCTGCCTTCCCACTGGTTTCATCATGCTGCTCAAAATATTTTCATACCTTTTTAATCCTCCTTAATAGCTTTGGGGTTTTTTTTACTTAAATTTTGCTCTTTCAGTAGTGCAGTCCCTTGTAGCCCACCGAAGTCACGGACCTTTTTGATTTAATTAAAACTTCAAGTTCTAAGGTGCTCTGTTCAGCTCACAATGGATGCTTTTCCCTGCTGAAAAGCAAGGGTGGTTTTGTATTTTTTAGGAGTTTTCCTTTTATGTATACTCTGTGATTAATATCTCCTGTTAGGCAAAATCTTAAACAGAAAGAATAGGTAAGTTATAAAGTTACGTAATTTTAAAACACTGGGATCTAAAATTATAAATATTAGTACTGTTTCATATATGTCCCAGATACTATAAATGAGTACACATTATTGCCTAGATGCTGTATTCAGACTTTAAGTCATTGTAACTTTTTGGTTTTTAGAGGTGAAATTTATTTTCTTTCATTTTGATCTATGTAAGAAAAGTCAAAAGGGCTGTGGCTATTCTTCTGCATGAAAAGACTGAGAATAAGGAATTGGGAGAGCATGATTTTTGAAGAGAACTAGGATTTAAGATGGGCAATCTGAACAACTGGGAACAGCTGAGAAAGGGGAAGAAAGTAAAAGAGTTTCCAGCTAAATTATAAATTTAGTCCCTACTTCGAAGACTTCTTACATCAGTGAGGGGCCTGCTGGAAGCCTGTGGGGAAGAGATTAATTTTGAGATGGTAGCAAGGGAGTCTGTGACTGAGCACTCCTTTCCTGAGTGCTGAAAAGATAGTTATGTTCTTTGATTCTTAGTGTTGTTTGGTTTGATTGCACTGGAAAACTATTCTCACTAAAACTATTCATGGATGATGCCTAAAATTGTCCTCAGTTAGGTTTTTAACTTAGGTAGTCAAGATCTTTAACTTTGTATAAAAAGATGCTTCTCATGAATTAATAAATTTCAGTACTGTGTAAACTTGGTTTGAGTTTGCTTTTCCTCAAATCTGTGTACAGAGGAAAAACTACACTCAAAGACTATGCATTTGCAAAGTCAGTAATTCTGAATCAGTACATTTGAATTTTAATTGAAAGCCGTTCAGGTTTTAATTCCATGGTAGATGATTTTGCTTAGAAGTGTAGCTATTGACTGATTGCTCTTGATCTGCTATCTAAAGTTGGCATCCATATTAATGGAAACAGTGCTTCTTAAAATTTATACCTTAGGATAAGTTTGGGGGTTTTACTTCTGAGGTGTCTTGTGAAAGTTTAATTATTTATGAAGGACTTTGGCTCATTATTAATGATGGCAGTTGAAAAACATAAGAAAAGATAATCCTCGTGTTGGAACGTAGTTTTCAACAGTGGAATAAGACTTCAAGGCAGACTAAGGGCAAACTCACAGGATAATACAAAGTAAAAATATTGAATGGCTTTTCAAGACTGCAACCCGTTCTGAAGGGAAAAATAATGTGATAAAGAAATTAAAAATGGTGTAATGATGTGCATACAGAAGTTAGCTTGAATTAAGGTACCAGAGAAAAATAATTTCCTTCAGTGACTGATTTTGTGACATTAATTATATCTAACCTTTGTCATATCATTCATTTCACTTACCTCATTTCATGGATTAACTACAATTTTATACCGTGGTAATGTGCTTCTCTCATGTAAGTACTCCTTGTCCTGTACAGCAAAAATCCAGATCTTAAGAATTGCTCAGGACCTCCGTGGATGTAATTTTAGAATATGATAGGATTAGCCCTTTAGCAAAAAGTAGGAAATTATTGCCTTCAGTCTGTTGCTTATCTAATAGGACATTTATAAGGTCTTAGAGGTACACTGTGCATATAGTCATGAGGCAGACCATGAGGTAAAACATCTAGCAAAGTGTTAAGATGTTCTAGATCTGGTTGAAAACTGATGTATCATTCAGTTATTTCCATCTCACTTCCAAGTTGAATGTTCATAACTAAGTTAGAACACTTGATGCCAAGGTAATTAAATTTGTTTGGGTTTTTTTTTGAAGTAGACTTCACAACTGAATTTCTAAGATTTGTGACAACTGAAAATCTTAACAAAAATACTGGTCACTCTCTGACTGCGTTATAAACACGTATAAGCTGACTTGCTTAAACCTGCTGTGGAAGGATGTCAAAGGTGGACTCTGCCTACACAAGTTTGCAGGCATTTCTGCATTTCCTCCCCTACTATGATCAGTCACAGCCCTTAATTATATCTGAAAAATGTAGTGGGAGATCACGCTTGTGCACAGCTTCTACAGACAAGTGACACTAGGATTCCATGAAAACGGGAATAAACAGCCTGTAGCATGTGCAAGTCTGCAGTTTTTCTACTCTGTAGACAGCTACCTCACCCACACTTGTATGTGATTTCAGTGTCCTTACTGTCTAGGTTCACAGTTCTGTTACACACAGGTGTTTTTCAGAAATATCTTTTAGAAAGTCTATGATGTCTGTCTAGACAGACAGTCTGTTGTCTAGAAAGTCTATTGTCTGCAAGCCTAATAATTCTATTACTATTCCACTTTGATTTAAGAAAGGAGGTTTGAGCCTGTGTCCAGGTAGGGGGGGTAGAGTTCTGCCCTGCAATGTTTCCTGTACATCTCTTTGTTTACCCTAAGACTCTTTGGTATGACAGTCTTTAATGCAGTCTAGCTTGGAAGGCTGCTTCCTCCAGTGCTCTCTAAGCAGCCTGGCATCTTTTACTAAGCCAAACAAAATTGTGACTCATTGGGACCCCGTTATGCCCTTGCCAACCCCTTGTAGGTTGTTACAACGTGTTCTGGGTCAACCTGGCACTATTATTGTGGCATATTACTGACTGATGGTATCAGTCTCAGGAGTAGAGACAGAGAGCTACATCACTGATGCCCAGGAAAGGAATATGGACCTGAGTTGCAGATACAAAGCCTTATTTAATTTTAAAAATGGTTTTGCATAGGACATACAGGACAGTTGTTGGGTTAGGAAGTTCTCCTTCCTGTGATTAATAGATGCTGAATTTCCTGATACTCCTCTTTGATATATTATAAAAACCACATTGCATCAGGTAGGATAGCCCACTATCTCCAGGATAGATGCCATTGCTGTTTGTCAAGGTGATACAGAGGGTCAAGGTTAGGCTGGGAAATGCGTTTGGGGAATTATGTGGGGGAATACCTCAGAAAACGTGAGCTCTGATTGCTGATGGTCTGACAGTTCTAGAAGAGAGAGACCACAAATCAATCATTTTGCAGATCAGTAACAGTAAATTTAAGTGTATAAAGGTTTCAAGGAATCTTATCAACTGCATCTTGAATGCAGATTACCAAATCTCATGAAAATATCAGGATACTACAGTAATGGATTCTACAGAAAAAAAAAGGCACCTATTGCTTGAGCAGTAGAAGTGACAAGAAACATATTTGCTGTAATTTAAGACTTTTTATTTTATTCATGAATTTTGGGAACCAAAAAATTGAATCAACAAAATTGTGTAATTCCAAACAACTTGAGAATAAACTATTCCATGTGATTTTTTATATCAAAATATAATGTTTGGGAGAGTGAGATTACTCAAATTTGTACATTTGGAAGGCGCTTACTTTCCTTGGATTTAGTATGTCTCTTTACCCCTTAGAATAGCAATAACCTAAATGGGGGAAAAAATTCCATTTTACCACACTTAATATATACACAGTTTCAAAATTGATAGTTTAGATATCTAAATGGAAATTCCTACTGATATCCAATCTGCGGAGTTTTCTGCCCTTTGCTGTAAAGCTCTGACAGAGATCTGGTGACCGTCTGTATGATGTTTATCCTAACCCTAGAAAGGACAAAGATCAATATGCCTGGATCACACTGGAAGCCTCTCTTGGGGATGGAAATCCAAAGCCCTCCTCTCAAGTCCAAAGCATGCAGTCATCCTTTTGTTATTCTTTAATAACTGAGATAGGAAAAAATATTCTGACTTTTCCACTTACAGGCAACATTCCAGCAGGTTTTTAAAAAGTAGCAGTCAGGCACAGTCTCTGTCATTCTTAATATCTGTATTATCACTGTGGAATTAATAATAGTGCCTGAAGGAAAGGAAGTTTTGGTTAGTGAAAACCTGCAAAACTACTGTCCCTAGAGAAACACCTTTAAATAGAAACAAATAATTTAAACCACTGAGTATTCTGAAAACCTCTTCGTTTATCTTCAATTAAATTACTTCTCTTTCAAATCATTTGTGCTTGTGGCATTAGTGACTGTGGTGTTAGTGTTTATTGGAAGCTTCAATAGGTTTCATTTCAGAAAGAGAGAGAGGAAAGTCAGCAGTTAAATTTTAAAAAGCCTCAAAAGGTCCACTACAGTATGGACTTCAGCTTTTTGTTCTCCACTTGTGGTAATGATCAGTGTGGTTCAAATGCTGAACAAGACAATGCAGCTTTCTTAGAAACCTGCTGAGATACCTTTTAAGAGAAGATTTGTATTAATAAAATTTCATCATCATTTTGGCAGGTATCAGTCTTGTGAAATCACTTTAGATAAAATCAGAACAATTTATATAACTGCACAGCTGTCAAAAGCAGTATTTTCTGCCAATTCCTACATACGATTTTAATTAATTTGAGTGCACCTTAGTTTTTATATGGCTCATGTAGTGCTTGGGAGATACCAGAATTGATATGATCACACACCAGATTCAGCCTGACTATTTGTGTGTCTTAATTCTTCACAAGGCTGCTTTTATTTTTTTTTCTAGGCCCACGTTTGTTCTAGTGTATCTCGTAACTTCTCTTCCCTTCATTAACCACTCTGCCTGTACCTATCAGCGATTGCCCAGTGTACATGAGACCAGGTTGCAGAGGCCCCGTACATAAAAAATACATGAGTCGTTGCTTTTAATAAGCTCAGGCTTGCAGTACAGCTATGCTTCCAGAAATCCCAGATTGGATTCAGTTCATTTTATTGGACACCAGAACTGTCCCTGGTGCAACCACTCTGGGACAACACTGAAAGTAGGGATGGAGCTCCCTACACCAATGTACTTCAGATCTAAGGAATACTTATTTACCACTGATACTGTGCTAATGCCAGAAAGTTTAAAATCTAAGATCAACAACTTGTTATAAGCAGCAGTTTAGTCAGACCTAACCAAAATTCTGCTGTAAGTTCAGTAGTCAAAATGGAATTTATCTTTCACCTTTGAGAACAACTTTTCAAGGAGCAAAATATGAGATAAGTAGGACGTTGTTTTTCTGAGCTGCAGCAGCCTAGCAAGGCGAAACTTTGTAGAAATGTGCCACCTAGAATGTAGAGTCCTCCCCAACTTCTATTGAACTAAACAGCTGTGAAGGCAGAGGTTGCTGGAGTATGCAGGAGGAGATTCCCTAAAGGGTATTGTCCAGTACATTCTGCCTACTGGACAGAGGTCAGTTCAGGATCACTCCAAAATAAAGTGCCCCAAAGGGATATGTGGACATTGGTTGGAGACAGTAGAAGGAGTTCAGAAAGAAATTATGGATTAGGGACTATTGGAGGAATTTTGGGGTGGCCTGGGCATTGATCAGTGGGTGGTGAGCAATGGTACTATGTATCACTTGTTTCACTTTGGGGTCTTTGGGGTTTTTTGGGTTTTTTTCTCATTACAGTATTTATAATCATGATAGTATCACGAGTATTACTAGTACTGTTATTATATTTTACTTTGTTTCAATCATTAAACTGTTCTTATCTTAACCCATGAGTTGTGGTGGGGGTCTTTTTGGAGGGGAGGGATTGGTTGGTTGATTTTGTTTTCTTTTTAATTTTTCTTTCTTACTCTCCTCCCCATCCCATCGTTGGTGCTTTGGGGAGAAGGTGAGTGAGCAGCTTCATAAAACCGAGTTGCCATCTGGGATTAAACCAGGACCCACTCTTATTTTTGAGTAAATGCAATCATCTTTAATGCAAACGTCTTTCACTATCATCTTTTTTGTCTTTGGGCATTTCTTCTATTTTTTTATGACCCGTTACGCTACAAGAGTAGTGGTAGCAGATCTTACATGTGGTTCTGATTGCCCAAGACAAATGAAGTTAATGTCAGACAAACATGTAAGACTTCTACTTTTTTTAAAGTTTCTGAGCAGGAAGTTTCTGAATAGTTATGTTTCTATTTCTTTATAGCATAGTGACTACCAAAAAAATCATGGTTTTGGTTGTACTGCCATAAAGCCATTTCAGGTCACTTGATAAAATAATAGAAATAAGGGGTTTTTTTTTAATGCAAGAAAGTGTTACAGTGGCATATTAATAAAAAATAAATTTTTTTAATAAAAAAATTTATTTAGTGATGCTGAAGCCAAATTTTACTATACCATGCTGTAAAAATTGACTAAAAGACAATTAAAACTTGGGGATCATTTTTATAAGCTAATGAAGAGAATATTTCTGTGTGACATTCCATCAAAGTAATTAATTGGCTGAACCAGATTTCACATCATTATAGATGGCAGAGTTAGCAGGCAGTTGGTGTGTGATGTGTTCAGCACCACTTTACTCATTTTTTTTATTCCCTGTGCAGTTATTTGTGCTGTCCTAACTGCTAAAAAAAGTTGGAGGAAATTTTAAGTTCAAATACAAGTTTTTAACCTATTCCACTGGAAGTATTGTTCCCATAAAAAAGAAGGAAAGCGTGTTATCATCTTTATGGATGTTTATTGCAGAAGTTAAAATGATTCTTCATTGTACATTATGAAAAACAGCCCTCACAGTGTTACGCATAAATGTTGGGGCTTTTTCATGCAATTGATTTGTTTAGGAACTAAATCAGTGCAAGTTTTAATTCAGGTAAAATTTTCTCTTATTTACTTGACACCTCTGGGCTTTTGTTTGTTTGTTTTTCAGGAACTGTAATTGGTGTTGTTATTTACACAGGCAAGGAAACACGAAGTGTGATGAACACATCCAATCCAAAAAATAAGGTAAGTTAGTCTTACTCTGGGATTGCCAGATTCTGTTCTCCGAAAACTTAAAAATAGATGTACCTAAACCCAAAAATCTACAAGTTTTTACTGTGATTTTCATGTGTGCTGAACTGCCGTGAATTTTGGTACAAGAAGTGAATTCTGCTACAGTCTCCTTTTGAAAGTAAAATTATTCTTCCTTTAGCTAGGAATGTTACAGGTACTAATGGAGGCATTTGCCTTTGAAGTATCAATGTGCATCTTCAGACTTTTATAATTCTGTCTCACAGCTAAATATTAATTTTCCCTTCACTTCTCCCAGATTATTTTACTGTAAAGTATTTGGCTAAAGGTACTTAAAGTAGTTTCAAGGAGTGTTTATAACAGACTACTTAAGTTTATTCAGGCTACCAGTGGTGGTAGAACAAGATAACTTAGGTTCCAGTCAGTACCCAGAACACTCTTTCAGGGATTTTTGCAAGCAATTAAAACATTTTCAAGATATTTTTCTGTTGAGAAGATACCAGAAGTTTCAGTGCTTCCCTCTGTACAAGGTTCTTTCAGTTCTAAACAAAGCAAATAGCTCTTCACTTAATCAATAATGTTTCTATTGTAAGTTGGGGAGCGCCCTCAATTTTAAAGAAGTAAAACTTCAGCTGCGGGCTGTACTTTACAACCTAGACCTGTGTTTCATAGGATGATAATTGTATTAAGAAAGGAAAAAATTATTGCAAGAAGTTTAAAAAAAAAAATTAACTGTGACAGGTTGCCATTTTCACGCCATTCATAATAAGTTGCTCTGACTAGGAACATCAAGAGTGAAATGATAATACAAATTGCTTGAAGCAGTTATTGCAGTCCCCTGAGTGTATTGATTTGTGTTTCTAATAAAGAGATGCTTTTAAATGTCTCATTGACTGAGACAGATGATATGTACCATTACATGGATTAAGATGGCCTTCTATTATTTTGATCTTTGTAACATGCATTTTAAAATAATAGAGTAAAATGGAACCAGAATGTTTGTGGTGTATGGTTATTTTCTATTCTACCTGATACAAAGATGAGCCCTTTAGTAACAGAATCTTTCTCTAAGAATTCTGAACAACTTCTGACTAGTAAATAATTCTCACAGGTGTTTAAAATGAAATTATTTAATGTAGTAAATTGATAGGGGAGTATGCATAAATGTAACATGCATTACCCAAATTCAACAGATTCTGAAGGTGTATTAGGCTTTTAGTAAATGTTAAAATTTTTGTGTGTGACTATTTCAACAATAATATTAGCCTGGGGATTTTGTCTCTGTAGACTGAACAGCCTTGTTTAAAGCAGTAAACTACATGTAACATGGCCAGTAAGGATGAATTTGGGAACTGAAAACAGAGAAAGACTTATGGTTCTCAAAGCTGAGTAAGTGATAAAAAGGAGTACTGCACTGTAAAAAATACCTGTCATCTTTTTTAAGATGTAGTTTTAGTTGTACTTTCTGTGGAGTCTGCATCTTATTGTCTCCTTATCTTCTGCCATGGGATGAGATTGGTTTGCATATTTCTGTATGATTAGGTGCTTGCTGCCTTTAGGTGATATTTTGTGCTAGCTAGTCATGCAGAAGGTAGACAAACAGTACTCAGTTTGTTCCTCCTCTGTGTAGTCGGGAATCTTCCTGTGTTCTCTCAATGCTGACAAAAATGGGTACAAGTTAGGGAGAATATGTAGCATTAGGAGCCAAAAGGAGGGCAAAGGAAGTCTAAAATAGCCTTTGAGAGTAGAAGATACATTACAGTTGAGAGATTATAGATTTGAACATTAAGAAAAGAAATTTGCATCCAACTTGCTGAAACAAAATTAAAATTAAATGGATCAATTGTGCTGTTGCTACAAACTTGAGAGAAAATAAGTCTGCTGCCTTTTCCGCTTTAGGCAAGAATGTTTCAAATACTGTTTGAAACTGGTTTTAAATGGCATATTTTCTCTCTTTGCTGCTCTTTGAAAACAAGTAAAAATAACATTTTAGAGATTTTCCTGTACAATGTGTTGATACACTCTTTTTGGGAATATAGTTCAATGATGCTGGTGTCTTCTTTCTCTGGGAGAAAGCAAACACTGAGATGTAAAATTCCCAAATTACATTGTCAAACTGAAACTCCTATGTCCAGAAATAAGCAAGAAATACATGGACCTGATTCTTTTATCAGTCCTCTCTTCATTGAAATACAGGTAAGTGCTACAGATGTGTTTCTTGCTGGAGAATAACATTACTGCTGTACTTTGTACTATAAACTTGTTTTTTCTAATGGTAAATGTGTAGTTTTCCTTCTTAAGGGTAGATGCTTTCTGAATGAACCAATATTAAAATTTAGAGATGCAGACCTTCTCTATAAACACTCAGCAGATGACTAAAATTGAAATAAGTAGAAGAAAACTTGAATAAGAAAAACTGTGAAATTTATGTACCTGTTCAAGCCTGGGATTTATCTGTATGTTAAACTTAGAAGGATTTATTGTGTTTGCTGGAGTATTTAGTCATTCAAGCAACAATTTTCTTAACTTAAAGTCAACACTTACTTGTTTTATTACAATTGTAAAAATTTTTTCATTGCCTAAGGATGCAGACACAGTCTGAAAAACACGAAGATAGAGAGCATAGAATTTTCTTAATGGATCAATTCAATATGTTTTTAATTCCAACAATATAAAGAAAAATTATTTCTGGTGAGGTTTAATTTCAGTCTAAAATGATACATGTTCTGTGCTTCGGATAAATGTAGAAGTGGTAACATCAACATTATAGTGTAATGACTCTCTGCATTTTACCTCATTGGCAGTCACATCAGCTTACTCAGGAATGCAGTTCCAGCCTTTAAAGAAAAAAAAAATCAGATTGAATTGTGCTCCTCACAATGCTGTAATCAGTAATCAATCCTATTTGGATAGATATTCTTAAACCTTGGCTTTCTGGATGAAGTTGGACTTGTCAATGCTAAAGGTCATTTATAGGTGTTAATTAACCAAGAGGGAAATTAACAAACTAAGGTTATTTATTTATTTATTTTGTCTGGCATTTTGTAGTGTTCTCATTCTTACCTACTTCAAGTGCAGAACAGTTTTTTGTTATCTAAATTCAGAGTTGCTTTTGCAGCTTTGTTCTTCATAGAAAGCAGGGCTGTTAGTGCAGCCCTTTTGCAAATGTGACTTGTTTCCATCAATGGAAACAGATTTTGGGGATGAAGTTAAAAAAACAGAGTATCCTTGGTGGGAGATGGAAATAAATTCAAGGAAATGTATTTTGTGTACTAAGATGGAAACTTTAAAATCACTTGGACTTTGTAATATATATATACCCAGAATGTACACAGTAATGCATCAAAACAAGTAGAAATTATCTTAAATGGAACTCCTGACAAATTGGTATCCTCTCAAAAGGAGTTACAGCATGTAATCTGCCTAGTGTGCTTCAGATTAGTATAAAAATAGTTTTAATGTTGCTAATCCTTATAAGCGGCATTCAGAACACTTTTTTCCCCCCTTATTTTATGGAATTCTACATCTGCTGTTAAATTTTAACATCAGAAGTAAAACTTCATAGTAACCATTTAGTGTTCATCAAAACAGTAATATTGTTTTTACCCTAATTCTTAACTAGCCTGAAAGCTAACTACTCTTGTGGTTCCTGCTTTTGTTGCTTGTTTGCTGTTTTGATTTGGATTTTTAACAAATGAAAATCTCAAACGGGTGGTTGGGAGTTTTTTTCTTTTTATGTATATGTGTTGCCCTTGGTTATTTGAAAACAGCCTTTCTATTCTGGTAAACTGAGGCAAAATCATTTTACTGCTCTCTGTGTCTCTCTGTCTCTCATTCTCTCTCTCCTCCCACAAAATTTCTGCCTGGTGTTTTGCAACCAAATTCACTTCTCTGTGTTTTGTCTGTGCTCTTTCTTCTTTTTTATGAGGATTATTTTTGAAAAATATTTGCTAAAAAAGGACATCCCTCCCTCCAGTTCTTTATTTGGAGTGAAATGGAGTGGCTGAAGCAGATTCATGTGTTCCCAGAAACTGATGCTACTTCACCAATTTCCCTGTTCAGCATAGCTTTTTCAATACTCAAAATACATACTTCTCCTGACACATTTGTTTGAAGGTCAGTAAATTAGGTTGTCCAACATCTTGTTAGTGGCATTAGTAAGCCATTCTTACCTGTTCTACCCCAAAGTCTGACATTTCTAAGTCCAAACTTGCATTTCTGTTCAGAGCTTCATAAGGGCATTGACTTTATGTTGCTGCTACATTGTTGTGCAAGAGCCCGGTAACTTCATTTGCAAATTTTTTTTACTAAATTGATCATTTGGTGTTCATAGTCTGTTTGAGAAGAAGGGCTTGCTCTGGCTGTGTGTCTGAAGCATCAGGGTAAAAGTAGAACAGAGAAAACTGTTACATGGCTCCTCATGGCAAATATTAACAATTTATAAGAAAAATGTTTATGCAGCACTTTTTATTGGAGTATTGTCTGCTATTGTTAATCCTCCTAAAAACTACTCTTTGTATTGGATAAAATTGAGAAAGCTGTATACTTTATATATATACATATATGTATATACATATATATATATACACACAGGTATGTATACTATACCTGCAGGTAGTATATAGTCCCCATACTTCGTTTGTAGACTGACACAGCTTCTGTTCAGGAAAGTGCTAAACTACCAGCTTCTCATGAAGTATGAGAATCCCTCTCTTGGTGTACAGGGGAATTCGTGGGATCAGGCCACAAGGAAATAGGTATAATAGTGTTGTTGATGCTTTTCTCTCCATGTGCTGTCATCTCTAAGCAAAGGAAGGAGAATAGCACCTTGAAAAGCCTAGAGTGTCTCAGCAAGAAGGATGGAACAGTGTTAGTTAAGGAGGAAGACAAAAGGTATTTTTCTTTAAAAGTTTGGAAAGAAAGGGCTAAATGGCAGAGGAGGCACCTTTGTTGTTCCAAAATTAGAACGTAGGAATGTTGATGCTTGGAAACGGTCAGCAGTGTTTTGGCAAACCAAAGAAAAAATTTCTGTATCCTTTACTCTGAGACAGAGAGAACATTTACCTACTATAATTATCTTTAACTCCATTACCTGAAATAGCAGGAGTGTCAAAGTGGGAATTTCAATCCTTAAATGACTAGTATGGAAAAAGCATAATTCCACATAAAGGAGCTGTGGTTTTCAGTTTTCTTTCATATATAGAAAACTGGAAGAATGCTAGATTTATACCATGATATTAAGACAATAAGAAAACAGTAACACTGAATGTCTTGACTGACTTCCTTGAGTGTATATGTAAACAGAAATCACTTTATGCAAACAGTCCATTGTACTGGAGGTTTTTGTATATTCCTGTATTTACAGCACGCTGCTTCTTTTCAGAGAATTGGTGGAGTACTTTTATCCACATTAGCAATGCTTTTCATATAGCAGTATATATATTTTTATTCTCTTCTTCTTTATATTGTTCTCAAAAGAAATGAAATGGTAGTACTGCAAATGGAAAACTGAGGCGCGAGAGATAAAGGAGGTGGGGTGAGAGGAGAGCAGAAGAGCCACAAAAGAAACAGGAATTGAGAGTGGTCAGGTGTTCAACTTCATTTCTCATCCAACCTGGCTGAATGTTTTACAGTACTCTTAGGTTTCAAAAACTACTAATTTTGGGTTTGTGTGCACATGATGTCTGTGGGTTTATGTGCACATGATGCCTGTAGCCTTAGAATAAAGTTAATCCTAATGTATTTTCTTTGGCACCTCAAAAATACTAGATCATCACTTGCGTATCTACTTTGCTTTTATATCCCTGAGCTAGAGAAGAAGTTGTTCCGTGATGTGGCCTGCTATCAATCCACAAGTAAAGTTACAGAATAACCTATGCCCTAGCTTCTAATTTGTTCTGAAACCAACAATTAAACATATGCAGTGGGTATACCGAGGCATGTCATAGGTCTTTTCTGGCTGCATGTGAGTAGTGTGGTGCACTACATTGCTGTGTGGTGCCTGAGGCACTCAGCCTTAACGCTGCACAAGGACCAGACTTAAGAGGTTGTCTGTGCTGTGTTGTGGCACTTGGACTGGTGGCACTGCTTGGGACATGGATGTTGAACCACTGTCCTTTTCCAGTTGGTGCCACTTTCTGTTTACAGTCCTACTGCGCGGCACAGTATGGGCAACAATATACAGTTTAGTTCTAAACAAAGTCATTGCTATACAACAATATACAGAACAAGTGAGGGAACGGCTGTTTGGTAGTGAGAGAGAATTCTCACTGTACTCTGGGTAAACTTCAGAGTTTACTGTTAGAGTTGATGGCAAACTCTTCCACTGATTTTGCAAAGCCAGATAATTTATTCACAGCTGTAAAATTCTTACAATGTTAGAATAATTCCTTATTATAAGACTATAGAAGGATAAAAATTGATACGTGCCAGAATGTGAATGACAAGCCAAAAGCCATGTCTAACTTGGAGTCCTAAATTCTTGTGATTTTCATCAAGAATGTTACTTGATGTTCTGTGATCTCTCTCTTCTGATTTTGGAGATTCCATTCCATTAAAATTTCATTAATTATTATTAAAATTAAATTTATTAAATTTAAAATTAAAATTATTAAAATTAAAATTTTTCATTCCATTCCATTAAAAAGTTGCCTGGATTTTGTCATCCTAGTATTTTTAGAATATGTGTAGGTTAGAATTTGTCTCAGTAGTTCAATGTCGTTTCACACTGGTGTTTAGGGAAGGATCAGTGGTAGAGTATACCATTTCTGGAGTACTCTATTAATCTATTAAAATGGATTAATCTCACAAAACTGTCAGAAAAATTCTTAAAATTGATCAAGTTATGGAATAGCAACAACCTGCTGCTTATTCACCAGAAATTACATGTATTTTACCTGTAGCAAACTAGGCTAAAATGAATGATTTGTGGTAAAATAAAGAAATCATTTGAAATGTCATCATTCTACAGGAGATGGTGCAAAAGGGAGATTCCCTGCACAGTTGGCTCATGTGGAATATCCCAGTGAGCTCTCAAAAAGGCAGACCCTGATGGCTATTTCCTCTCAGCTGCTGTCTCCACTGCTGCTAATCAGCTGAGGGAGTTTGCTTTTACCTTTACATTGCTCCTTATGGCTTTGTTGCCATTCAGAATTTAATCATGCCCTTGGCAAAATGCAGCTGCTGGGAGGTGGAGAGGGTGGGGCAAAGGGTACAGCCTCTCAGAGAGTACTTGGAACCTCATCCCGTGGCTTAGAACTGCACCACCTTCAGAAGGCTCTACCTGCAAGGCCTTGCTGGCAGTGAGTGAGCCGAAGTGGTGGCAGCCAAAATACTGATAATGTGGAAGGAGGCTGTTGTGTGTTTTCCTACATTAGGGTTGTGTTCTGTGCACTGGGTGTTTGCTAATAGGAGCGATGTACCACAGTCAACACTTTTTTGTGTGGTTTTTTTTCCTTACTGTGTGTATTTTGTAGGAAATCTGAAATCTTATTTTTGGAATCATTTTTTCCTTAGTAAAGATCCATGCAAACACATTTCAGAAACGTACAGTTACAAAAACTTGATGCTGTGACTGTGTGGAAAGTTAGGTGTGCCTAAGAACGAAGGTGTGTCCTTAAGAACTCTAGTTGTTATTAGAAAAAGCCTATATAATTTGTCTTTTGCATAATTTTGTGATTTCTGCAATTGTTTTCATATTTTTCTGAATAAGGTTAATTTTTTCCAATATGGAAAGGAATTATATAAGAAGGAATAGAGATACTAGTTTTAGTGATGGGTAAGTTCAAATTATATTAATTATTATTTTTTTACAATTATTATGAAAGAAGGATGTCCTAAATGTCTGAAACTAGGATTTTTAAGATTTGCAGAGCATTCTTAAAATAGATGCTCATTGGATTTTCACAGCTTGTATTTGGATGCTTTAGAAGCATTAATTATTGTTTACTGCTATTATTGGATAGCCTTTTTTTTTGTGTAGAGCAAGTATAAAAAAACCATCTTTTGAGGTTTTCGTTTATGAGATTCAATAATTTATGCAGCTGAAGTCTGATGTATTTCTGTAAGTACTGGAGGCTCAGTAACCATCATGATTCACGTGACTTGAAATCTCAGTCTACAGTGATGGATATCTAGAGGGAAAGTTCTCTCCATATCAGGACATAGTATTTGTTTTGATGTAGGCTGAACATAGTGATCATAACTAAGATAATTTACTGAGTTGTGTTTGCACGCTTGAAGTAACAAGCTTGTCATATTATTAACAAATACAATCTTTGCCCTTCTTTTTTACCTCAGTTCACAGAGCAAGCCTGTGGATACATTTAGCATTAAAATCAGCATTCCAGCTTGTACCAGATGAAAATAATGTGGTTTAGATGTTGGATTAGTTTGTTAAGAGTGGATTGCTCTTCATATTCTTAAAGCTCATTCCCTTCCCATCATATCTTTTGGAATGTATCCCAAAATACTGTTTATACACAACAGCATTCAGTTTCATTTCTTTTATGATTTGGAGACATTGTGGAATCTTTTCTTAATCTCATAGTCTCCAAAGAATCCACTCAAATATTTTCTTTTATGAAAGCAAAGATAGATAACTTTTGACTCAGCCCAAGAAAGAAAATAAGGTTCTTACTGATTCTCCTGGGTTTGAGGGATAGGCTTTTTTTTTTTTTCCCCCCCTGCATATCACATAGAGCTGTTTTTCTAGTTTAAGTTTGACAGTGGTTAGACAGTTGTTTATTTCAGGTTTCTTGGAAGAACTGTTGAAAAACTGTTTGACTCAGTTTGTTGTGATTCCCTGCTATATGTATGGTCTCTGTTTCATTATGTGATCCAGCCAGCACAAGTCCTCTGCTTTGTATTCAATATACCTTTCTTCTAACTACCTTCCCGCTTGCCTTGTTCTGTTTCTCCACCCCATTACTCTGGTCCCTCTAATACATTTACTAATTCCACCTACCCCTTTCTTTCTTTCTTTCATCTCTTTACACATCTGACATATGCTTGTTTTTTCTCTGACAATGTAGTACATTTGGGAAGAAGAAAGCTTAAGTCTTTAATAAGATGAAATTATCAAATTATAATAATACGTCAGAATTTGTTTACCTTGAAAAATGCTGTCTTGGTTAATGTACACTCATTTTGCGAAGGTTCACCTCTTCTGCTCTTATCTGCTTCCTTCCATGTGTTCCTTCCTCCTTAGCCTGTCCAGCCCTGTCACCTTCCTTTTAAAGCTACTTTCATCGCAACTCATGTATCTTTCATCTGCTCTGCTATCGAGTTGTTGACTTCAACTTGTGAATGCATGGTTGATTTCTTAACAGTCTTATGCGTGGGAAGAGGCTCCCAATAAGCAGCTGAGTAGCCATTTCACTGACCTTACCTAATCATACTTTTGAAATTCCTAAAGGTTCTCTAGCTGTATGTCCACCTCTTATTCTCTCTTTTGGGTTTTTGTTTCAGCTGTGACTGTGTCTTTACTTTCTCCTCTGAGCTCAAATCAATTTGTCTGTTCCTTGGCTTGTTGAGGTAGTTTATGCAGTACCTAGTGCAGGGCTGTGCTCCATCTAAGTGGATCTCACTCTCAATTTGCAGCTAAGAAAAATGAGGCAAATTTGGGTGTATTTATAAATTTGGAGGTTGTGGGAATTAATTTTTGCAAATGAAATAGACCTAATTGTGTTTGAGCTGTGAAATAGTACTTTTGAGGCCACTGGCTGAAGTGTGGAGGGGTATCCATTAACGTGTTGTATTCCATGTATGCATCTTCCCCTGGCCTTTTTTTCCTCTTGAACTGAAGCATGTATTCAGAAGAAAAAGCGTGTTTATGTAGCCCCTCCTTTGGGGCACAGGTTTTAATTGTTTAGCAAATACATTAGCTGATGTTCCTACTAGTTTTGTAATGACTCTCCTTATTGTGAGAGATATGGTCTTATATATGCTCTGTATGCACTGTTTTATTTTTAAATATATTTAATTCTGTAAACACTAGATGAGCTTTTAATGCCTTGCATAATATTTTATATTCTATTTTGACCTTCCAGTTTTCTTTGAGAACCTGAATAATTTATTTCTAACTACTGAGGAGTTTTATAGTTGTACTGCACAACAGTTTCCTTGTGGAAGGTCTGCTAGCTTCCAATGACCCTTAGCTGCCATCTGGTACAAATTCAAAGTGCTTCTGTCATCTGCTGCTAATTGCTGTCACCTGCATATTGCAGTCACTGAGCAACTTGGATTGCAGTAAAGCAGGAGGCATACTGCTTTGTATAGCTGCAATCTAGCCATAATACCCCTGGTTTCTTTATTAATATTAATTTAATAATAAAAGAAGTACATGCATCATGAAATGGTATGAATTAATATAAATGATATTTCATGTTTATTTTAGCAACTTTCAGGGTTTAGTCTGACATTCAAAAATGTGTGTAGATTTGTATTATAAATATATTTATTATTTCGGTATTCTTCAGCCTGTTTATTCTGCTGAGATTGTTCAAACTGAATCTTACAGAAGAGTTCTCTAATCTTTTTTGTAAGCTGATAAGCTTTAGTCGGGGCACTAGCCTACAGCACCATATTATATTAATGTATTTTACTTGTAATTTAGAGAACAAGAAGAATATCCTGATCTGAAGGCTAAACTGTCCCCTGTGGCACTTGCACAGCTGATAATCGTGAACTAGAAAGATGTGTATATCAAATAGTTTACAAAATGAAGCCAGCTGTGTTTCCCTACATACTGTGGCTTCCTGACATGCATCATTAAACCTTATTAGCTACTTCCTTTTACAAAGATTCTTGTAGTCTTGAACATTGCATATTAACATTTTCTGCCCCTCCAACTGGAAATTATTTGCTTTATTGTAGAGTGTCAACTTGCTCTAGTTTCTGATATGCGTTCTAATTGGTACTTTAGAGTATAATCATAGTGAAAAACCACTCTGTGCATTTCTTTATTTGGAAAATTAATACAGACCTTTTCACTTAATCTGTCAATCTGTGCAACTTTTCACACAATTCCCAACTGTTGAGATTGCCTGCAAACCGTTAAGTATGAAATGGTTCATAAAATGTCTTTAAGAATATAAACACAAAAAGAAGGACTTGACTTCTATGGTAAGTTTTTTTATTGTTGTTGTTCATTGCTTAATAGAAATAAAGCTATTTCAGCTGATAAATTTAATGATGTAAAAAACCTCAAAAAAAGTGATTTTATAAAGTTAATTTTTGTTGTTCAGATGAGGTTTTGTTTAATAAAACCACTGTCCTGCACACACGCACACACACACGGCTTGATTGCTAAATTCTGATAATGAAATTCAGCTCTTAAACCTTAGGAAAGCAGAATTTTTGAAATATTAAGCTCTCTATGGGTAAAAACAGATCTGGCATTAAGTACAAAAATCAAAATATGTATTATGCATATGCAGTTGTACATATTTACAACTCTTTTGTATATTTGAGCAGAAAGACCATTAAATACTTCCGATCTCTACATGATGGACAATATTATTCCACAATCTTATTTGTTTGTATGATCCCAAGAATAATTTCAAAGCAACATGTTCTGTTGAATTGTCTTAAAACATATTTTGTGTTTATTTTAGGACAGGAGGCACTAGTAACACAGACATTATATAAATTTTGAATAACATGTAACTGTATAGAGAAAAAAATTAAGAACCATTTTAAAAGCCTTTTTTTGATATTCTTCTTCTAAAAAGTTTGATATTTTTCAGAAGGACAGTTTTATTTGTAAATACATCAGTGCATTAAAATTGAGCTGGAAATTCTAGAGTTCATGTCATAATTTCTACTACATATTTGACTCTGAAAATTGATGTTTTTACATAATACTAATAAGAAGTTGCACATCAAATCTTATCTAGAAGTCTTCATTGAGATTTGTTTTTTCTGTGCCTTAAATGGCACAGAAAAATGGTTGTGGACATTTGCTCTGGATGTATTTTGAGTATTTCTACTCAGACTTGAAGAAGGCTCACTCTTTCTTTGGCATTTTCCCCTATATTCTGACATTTAATTAATCTTTAAGGAGACTAACTGCTGATTTCCCACTGTATGGAGCAACTTTCCAGCTCATGTTTAATTTTAAAGTAAAAATAAATTTTTTTTTTTTTCATTTCAGTATGTATCTCAGACTTTTTGAAACATTTTTTCTCAGCTTGCAGGGTAACAGGATTTTATACTCAGGGATAGCTAGGGACAGAGACAAAAATTTGATGCAGTCAAAATGCTGTCTTTTGTTCAGTTCCTTTCTCACACCTTTTTCTATTTATTCTTGAATATTATTATATGTAACTATACATTCATATTCTGTATGAATAGGACTCAGATGTAAATGCTTCGAGATAAACCTTGAGATGCTTTGTGTTGTGTGGTTGTTAATTTTTTGTTTTTACCTGATTTCCTGTGGAAGAATACCTGGATGGTTGTGTTTGTAGCTGGACCTTTGCTGAGACAAGTTTAATGATGGAGTTGGAGTATACATAGCAGAGGAGGAGGGAGGTTGTAGAAATGCTCCACCAATTAATGAATCACTGCATACTGCCAATTTTAATTCCTCATTCAAGAATTTTTGTTTATTCTCTTGCTTTTATTGTCTAATCCATCTTCATAAAGTTGCCTCAGTCACTTGAATAATCTGTGTTGTATCTACTGTATTACTTCATTTATATTTCCATGAAGAAAGGTTGCAGCTCTGATTTCCATCTATTTTATGTCATAAGCACCAACTTGATGTATCACTGTTTCTCATTGAAGTTTTTTTCCAACTTTCATTAACCTTTAAAATAACAAGGTGTAATAAAAAATATGTAATTTACATGGAAAGAAACTTACAAATGCATCTCTCAATTAAAGCCTTGAGTAAGATGGAAAGAAAACATACCCTTTAAACTGTCTTTAAGCTTACTTTCATATGGGATAAAATAAAATTGTGAAACTTCAAAATAAACTTAGACTTTCTGGGCTCTTGACTTCATTTATTTAGTTACATTCTTAATGGAAAAATTGCCATGTGTTTTGATAACCTTAGCTCTGACCTCTCTTACCCCAGCCCTTTGTGAGATTAAACTCATTACAAAATGTAATAATCTCTGCTAATAGCTTAATCTAGATAGTCTCTGAGGAGCTGAGTTACTAACACCTTATTTTTAATGTGGAGTAAGGAAATGTTGGATTTCTTTACGTATACATTTTCCAGTATTCAGTTTCAGAGATGTCTTTGAAAATGCTGTAAGGTTCCCATACCATATATGAAATACTATTAAACATAGCATGCCATATATAAAACCCACAAATTCAGTCCCTACCATGACAATACTACATTTGTGCAGTTTTCTGTGTGTAAAAGTTTTTAGACCAGTCAGCTGCATGGTCTGAAGTGTAGGTATATTACACTTCCCTAAATTTACGCAAATGAAAGAACTAGCTGTTGCTGTCAATTTGTTAGGTCCCTTTTGTAACTGTTTTTTCTTGAAGGAAGTAGTACCTGGGGTTTTTTTGGTTTTGTTGTTTTTTTTTTTTTTTTTTTTTTTTTTTTTTTTTTCTAATTTTTTTAATTATTTTTTTTTTTTACATTTATCTCAAATTTTTACATTAATTTTTTTATATATTTGAAAATTCTACACAATAAAAGCTTTGGAACCAGTTCTCCCTGTGCTGACTTTGCAGTTATTTTGGTTCAGTTAATTATCTTAATCTGTGAGAGAGTAAATAATGTTTTTTAAATCTACTCAGATTTGAAAAAATGCCATCTCTATTGAGTGTGTTTCAATAATAGTGTGTAATGTGTAAAGCTGCTTATTCTGTATTCTGACGCTTGAAAGACGTGATTACGTGATATTATCCCTAGAAAAGTCTTGAGTTGAAGCTGGTGATGGCCGATCTTAGGGAACATGTAACAAGCATATGTAAAAGCTACGTATGAAATATAAATCTGAAGATAGTGTTCCAGCATAAAATTGAGCACCTTTAAATCCTGCTCTTCTCTCACCCCTGAGAATTACGTGTCTTAGCAATATTGATCAGATATAAGGATTGCAAGTGCTTAGAAGCTCTAAATGTCTTCTGTGCTGTATACCTAAATTGAAAAAAACCCCGATGAATCAAAGTTTCACTGTGTGAATGCTTTTGGTTGTTGAATATGACTAGTTGTCTTAGATTATTGAAGCAATTATTCTAAATTGATGGGTGGTCTTGAGACAATGTTTTCAACTGGTAGCTTCAACTAGGAGTAGAGTATGTTTGTAATACAGCACAGTCCCTGTGTGGATACCAGAATTTAAGGGGCTGTTAACTTTTTCAATTTCTTAACGTGCTCTGTACACGTTTTAATCATTCACGTTCGTGACAACTACATAGCGAAGTCAGAGAACATATGGTCGCACAGCATCTGACTACTGCTGCCTTAAGGTGCCAGACTGTGACTGTATAGAGAGGTGTATGAAGTGTAACGTTTTGCTAAGGAGGAAATAGAATAGTCTGAGTACACAATCTGAAGTGTCAAAGCCGAGTAATTAACTCTGAGCGTTTCTAACTAAACGCGGTGGTGCCGGGGGAGGCGGCGCTGGAGGCTCCGTGCGGCACAGACGGGCGCGGCCGCCCTCTGCTGACCAAAGCGCGCACGGCAGCGCCGCCTGCCCCAGCCTCCCTTTCCGTCTTCGGGCAAACTGGAGCAAAAGCCAAATATCCACGGCTTGGCTTCATTGTTCTGCGTAGAAACTCATTCTAATAAAAAACATCAGATTTAAGAATATTTAGAGGCAGTGGTGTAGTTAACCAAACCACAAAAGTGTTAATGAAACCCAGATTTATAGTCAGCAGGAAATTAAGAATGAGTCATGTTCAGTTTCTCTCATTAGGATCATTTGAAACAGAATGTTTTACTACAAGTAGAGTAAATTGCTGGCATTCAGGTAAACCAGGATACAATTGAAAAAGAAGACACACTTAGGAAGGTTATGAAATCTGTGACTAGCGTTTGACAAAAAGAGTGCCTTACTTCAACCAGCTGAGCCCTACTGAAGTGCAGTTGTGGAAATAGCTCACTTACAGTTTTTATTACAGTAGACAACTAGAGAGGGCTAAGCACCTCTAAAATGCTGGAGAGGACTCTCGAGCTTCAATTTGAGTATCCAAACTCAGATGATGTTGAGTCTGGAAAAGGCAACAATATAAAATGGATGAATAAATGAGGCAGAGAGAGAAAGAACTGTTTGAGTCCTCTTTTTTTTCTATTAGCATTATTGGTATTGCTATCTACAAAAGGGAATTCTGTTTCCAAAGTGCTTAGTTTATTTCAAAACACATAAATATGCATTTATGAATAGTGTGTTAAAGTAAAGCCAGGCAAGTCAGAAGGGTAATCTCAAAATGTAATAAAAGTATTCTGCTTTTAAGAGCATTTAAATCTCTGGTTTTGAATGTGCATCAAAGCACTACAAAAAATGTCCTTGAGCTTCTCTTTCATTGGACAATGACCATGTATTTCTTCTTGAGTTATAAAATTTCTGCTGTTTTCAATGCCTATGCATTGCAGATGGACTGATTTATGTAAGAATACAGACAAGTAATTGTAATTTGTTTCTTTGGGGATACAATTAACAATAAATATCTAAAATTATTTGTTGAAATCAGTGTAGAAATGACGTAGCTCAGTTCCATAAACCTGAAGTATTAACATGGTACCAAACATTTCAGTTTGCTCAAAGGTTCAGTTGCATGAAGAATTAAATTTTTTTTTTTGCCAAAGGAAAGACAGAAAATGTTACTGGAATCAAATGAACTATTTTCTGGTAATTACTTCTGTATAAGTCCAATGGAGTGGACTAAATAAGTAAAGTTTACTTCAGTTTTATGAACTTAAGTAGACCAGTCCTCCCCCCGCATTATTTCTCAATTCTAAAATGAATAAAACTTGTAAAAGGTTTTTAGTGCTTCAGAAAATGTTTTCAAGGTTTCATTGTTGCTCTTGCAGCTAAACCAGTGATTAGGATGTTTTTAATTTGATATCAGAAAAGACATGGACAGGTGACGTTTTAAACTGAATGGTCACTTTATATATTTTTGTGTTTTCATTGCTTTTCCTACCTTTGAATCTACTGGTTAAAAGAATGAGAAAGATATTGATTAAACAGTGTATATACATACTGTATGCAAGATATGGTAGGTTTGACATTGATCAAGTCAGTTTTGTAGAGAAACATATTTGTGCAGACCAGTACTTGCATACAGTGAATTAAGGCAAGATGCTTGCTATATCTGAACTTACTTGTTTTGATTCATAGTTTTATTATCTTAATGTGGTTATCTGGATTGCCGAGCAGTCAAGACTTTGAATCATAGGAATAAGGAGACTTAAGAAAGAAGAAACATTTACAGATTCCAAAGTTGCTCTTTGTGGTTTTAGTGTCAAAGATTAAGGTAGATAGATAAGGATGAGTCTCTTTATTTAGCCTTTAAACACAGATTAGTAATGTATTATTCCTAGGGACTGTAGGGAGGGTTTAACAGATTATTGAAGAAAGTCATGGGGGTTTGGATAAATGCAGCTGACTATATAGTATAATCTATATAATTTTTTTTATAAATGATGGAATGCTACTAATCATTTTTGTTAGGCAAACCTTGTTTATATCAACCTGCAGTGGAAAGATGTATTATTTGAATTTTTGTATTTTTACATATTTACTGTTGCATGCCTTTTACAGCTAAGCATAGGCTACAATTAATGGAAACATATATAATATACTAGTATTCAAGGCTTAATAAATTAAGTTCAGAGCATGTATTAAGAATAGGAAAGAAAATTTTTATGTTTATGGTGCAAATTAAAACCCAAGTCCATCTCAAACATGCATAGCATGAAATTTCATTGTAGTCAATGTAGTGTTTGGCAGTGCAGAACCAGGCTGATTACTGAAATATAATTACCTTTGTGGAGGAATTTGGTTGCAGGGGGAAGTCTGTCCTAAGACTGTGCCTTAATACTTCAATAGTATTAAAGTAGGGCACTTAAAGGCTATTCGTGAGCAATTATTTCTAATGCACTTTAAACTGTAATTGAATAAAAAATGGCTGCACTAGACCATTTTGAGAAATCTCTGCCATTTTGTAACATTTAATTATCAAAATTTTCATTTCAGTATTCTAGCTCTATTCTATTCTAGTTCTATCTAAATCTAATTTTAAAAGTTCTTGTTTTCAAACTAATATACATTTTATAGTGTTAAAAGGATTGTTCTATTGCTACAATAATAGCTTCAGAATATAACCTTTCCTAAAAGTTAAGCATCTAGGGCAGCAACAGCAATATTGTTGTTCAGGTTATACTTCAATAACCATAGAAGTTCTTGTTGTTTTCAACTTTTTAATTAAATTAATATTTTTCTCATAAGATAATGAATTATACCTTGTGGTCCAAAATGTGAAGCATAGACTTTGAATCATTCCTTCACTCAAAAATGAAGTATTTTAAAAACTTGTCAGCATTTTTACCATGAAAGTAGACAATTGATGGTATAAGCCGTTACTTTCTTGAGAACCATTCGCTATTTAAAACTCTGTGCATAAATTCAAGAGGAGCTAAATGGATCTGTGGTTGTTGCCATTAGTAGCATTTTAAATTATACAGGCAATTATTGTGTTCATTTTCATTATCGTAGAGCAGCCCCTTTGCAAAACTATTGTGGTTTTCTTAGACATTATGTACAAATTTTCCCTTGGAGATTAAAATTTCGAGTGGTGTGTTTAATTTTGTTAAGTTGTTTCAAATAGAACAAATATTATGACAAGTAGAAGAAAATTTGTTTTACTACTATGGGAAATAGCAATAAACATAGAAATTACTCCAGTTCTTAATTCACCTATTTCTTATATTTTCATAGTTATTCTAGCTATTATTTTCCAGAAAAAAGAAATAGCTTTCATAAGATGGCATATTTTACAAATGCTTTGATAAAATCACAGTATAATTAAAATGAAGTTTATCAACTTCTCCAATATTCAGATGAATTTTAGAGAATGTTAGTGAATTTCTACATGAAATTTATCTGGATAGTTCAACAGCGTTTCATTAGTCAACTGCAGAAATTGTTTACATGGAAAGCACAGAATTAACTAATTAAGTATCTTTTAGTACATTGGAGTAACTAATTTTGGGAAATGGAGAATGCATTTCTATTAAAACTGTCTTTGTGTGCCTTCTTAAGTGCGATTTTCCAATTGCCCTCACTTGCTATAGTAAAAATATATTAAAATTTACTATGGCCAGTAGCATGATCTATATTAAAAAGAGTGGCATTATCAGTAGCAAACCAAGTGTTCGTGAGCAAAAGATTTATTGTGTGGAAAATTTTTCAGCATCAACTTTTTTATTGTCATAATACCTCTCCAAACACATTTTTGTTGGATCCCAAACTTGAATTCAGATCTGTCTTCATCAATTAGAAAGGTATTAATGCTTTGAGTTAGCTACATATCAGTGTGCAGTGGACTAAATTTAATGTTTCTGTCCAAAAAGTGGCATTCTATCCAAAGAAGCTCTTTATTCATTTCTATTCTGGGGTGGGGTTTTTATGGGGGTGGAGAGGGGAGAGATAGGCTTTCACTAGCATGATGCAGGGAAAAAAAAGTGTGAGGTAGTAGTTATGCATATTGCAAGACAGTGATTCTTTATTTTATTACAAAAAAAGACCAACTCTAGAAGGCCAGATTAAATCATTCCTTTCACTTTTTAATGGGATTTGGATGAATAGAGTAAAATATGCACTTTGCATTCATTGATAGCATCTTTAGGTTGAGGTAATTGAGTCTTTTTTCCCTGACTGAATGAATAATGACTTCATCTGATCCTCAGCGAGGCCTGAAACTTAGGCTGCCTTTGTCAACGCAAAAAGATCTGGGCTTTGAAACATGCTCTACTTCCCTGGCTTCATTTTTCTTCATTTTAATCCAAAAACCTATTTTTCTCAATAATTCAAGCATAAACTATGTAGTAGTTGAAGCAGCGGAAATTGCAAGATATTTGTCCTCGTTGTGCTGCTTTTTAAATGCAGCTGATAAATCAGCCGCTGTGGTCTTCAGCTGCCTGGTTCTCTAGGGAAGGGGCAGCCCATGTGTAAGCAAGATTGCTGGAATTTTTCAGAACTATATTTAAAGTGCTTCTTTTGCAGAATGTTTGTTATCTGAGGAAGTGTTATGTTTTACTGGTCTTACTGGCAAGACTTGGAGATAAAAGGGGCATCTGTGATGGGGCCTAGGCAACTCTTCCTGACACAATTTTCCCACATATTTTACTGACTACTAGAGCATCCCAAAAAGTGGAGTGAAAATACCCTAACTTACATCATACATTATTGGAATGGTGAGAGTCTTAGTTACATAGCTTAAATATATTTCTTTCATGAGAAACAGTGGATGAAATATAGCCTCTCCTAATGTTTTACTTAAAATGTTTCTAAATCAAATACCTTTTTACTCATGTGAAGTTGAAGCTCTGTTTTACTACATTGGTTTGAAAATGGATATTCCACTTGATTGTTGTTTTTATTATTATATTGGATAAGTGAAAGCTTCATGCAATTAAAAATCATTTCTGTGACATTGGTTCAGATTTAGAGTGGGATGAGAGCATAGTGACAAGTTGCAGTGCACTTTTCACATGAATGAGAAGTCACAGGCTCTGTCCCATGTGCTTGTTGGTTCTTGAATCTAACAGGGTTTTGATCTTCTAGCAGTCAATGAGCTCCCTAAAAGGAGTGCCAGTATTTTTGCTGCATGCATGACAGAAGAAAATTGTCCCTGCTAATTTGTTCTTCTGTAATTGTCTTTCCTCTTTGCCTTTGTGTGTTCCTGTCCTGATAAAGGAATGGAGGAGGGATGTGTCAGACTTTAGGGCATTCAGAAAGCCTGGCTGGATCAGTTCACATTGGTTCTGGGATCTGTTATTGCCACAAAACCAGGGAACATCTTTTGTGTGCAAGCATAGGAATAACAATATATGCAGTTATCAAAGTTCATTTAATTGTTACAGCTGCATGGAGTTTTAATAGGTAGGAATAACCAAAACAAAAAATTGCTATTTACAATGCAGAAGCATAAATTTAAGAAAAACTCCTGACTAACTTGATTTCTTCTTCTTCCTCCAGGTTGGCTTGCTGGATCTGGAGCTGAATCAGCTGACCAAAGCCCTGTTTTTGGCTTTAGTTGCACTATCAGTTGTTATGGTAACTTTGCAAGGATTTGTAGGCCCTTGGTATCGCAACCTTTTCCGGTTCCTCCTCCTGTTTTCCTATATCATCCCAATCAGGTATGTATAAGAATGAAAGCAAAATACAGTTGTCTAATTTCACTGAATGTGGCTTTCGTGAAATTTATACTTGCTTCTCATTGCAAAGGAAATTGATTTTATCAGGAAGCTGAAGGAAAAGGTGCCAACAAATCTGCTGATTCTTGAAGGATCATTGTACAGAAAACAATACTGTTGTATTTTTTTTGTATAATGTTCATCTTGTTGGAGTAATCAGGATATCTAATCCTTTGCTAGCATAAATGTATTAATAAGGATACAGTGTTGGTATATTTGAGAAAGTGGTTTCAGGAAGCATGCAGCTGAATGAACTGCTAGATGCATTATGGAAACTTATTTTTAATGCCTTAAATACTAAAAATGTTCCATTTCTCTGGTTAAAATACAGGCTTTTTACCCCAATAATGATTAATTTAAATTGAATGGCTGAATAATGTAGGTGCGCTTTTACAGTGAGAGGAGTTTTAACATGTGTAACCAAGTAGAGACTTGCCCTGAATTAATTAATTCATTAAGCATGAGTACTTTATATTCAAACTGCAGATAAACTGGAACACGAAATAATATCCACGTGTGTAATCAAGTCTTCTGTGGACACAGAAGTGAGAACACTGACTCTGAAATGAATTCTTTTCTTAGAAAAGAATAGGCATGGGTGTTGCCTTTGCAAAGTGGAAATACTGTTTCTTGTTAAAATATCCAGTGTTTAGATTAAGGTAATTGTTAATTTTAGATGCTCTCTAGAACTGTTCAGTTTGAGATACATCATTCAGTAAGCCCAGTGCTCAGGCAGAGTTAGCAGCATCTAAACTGTAGCTAGATTTCAGACCTGTCCCCTCAGGCATGCACATAATATTTAAGTTCACATAGTAAAGGAAAGCAAAATAACAGGAGGATTTCATTAGGCCTTTTAATCTAAGATTACATTACTTACGTGTTACTGTATTCACATTTTTAAGTATATGTCTGTGTGAAGGAAATTGTATCATATTTGACCAATGGGATACATAGGAAGCCTCTGTCTTAACATTTTACAACTTAAAGGACTTTAGAGTACTTTTGTGTTGCAAGAGAAACTGATTCTGTGAGAAGTTGAAGGAGAAGGTTCTGGCAAATCTGCTGGAACCACAGTTTTGGGGTATCTTTCTAAACACTGTCATTGTCATAACTCCTTTACTGCTTGTATGACATTGTTCAGTCATGTTGCCATCCCGCCCAAACCACACAGTTACTGAGTATTAATTTATCCATGTGAAGAGGCAAAAAAGGCTCCATTCAAGTGGTTAAGTCTACATTTTACTGAGAGATGCACTTTAAAACTTCCAGGGGTGGGGAAAAAATGAGCTAAGGATATAAAGGATCACTTCTAACTAAAGGACAACTTTTAACCATTTTAATATCTTTGTTATTGGATGCAAGAGGATTAAGGCCATATAGGTGTTGTAAATAAATTTGACTCTATATTTGAAGTTCAACATATGCCATTGAAAAAACGTTCACTGAGCACCTCATTTTCAGTGTGAGAGTTTAGTGGACTTGTGGAATAGCTTTTCTCCAAAAATAATTTCTAGCGTGCATCTAATCCAATTTTTTCATTATTTGTGGGAGATAATATACAAACTAAAAGTATTAGAAGATATGATTGGTTTAATTCATCAGACAGGAATCTATCAGAGAATGCTTTCCTCCCTAGAGTTTCATCTGTTTCTCTACCAAATTTTCTTTTACCCGGATCTTCATAAATAGAGGGTTGCTTCCCAAACTGTCAGCAAAATAAACAACTCAGTCAGGCTGCTGTTCAAGTGTGACTGCCTTCAAGTATGACTTCCCTTCCTGTCTTCTGTATGTTAAGCATGACAATGACTTCATTTTTAGGCTGTATTTTGAGTGTAAACTCTCAAAGATGAAAACTGCAAGGCAAATGACATTGAAGCACCAGGTGTTCTGTCCTCTCATTATTTTAAAAATACCATTTTGGGGGAAATAATTTACAGATGTAAAGGAAACATCGGAGATTAGGAATCACTGGTCGAGACAAAGCACATCTGAACTCAGGCATGCATGAAATGTGTTGATTGATAGTTTTAGAGAATTCTGGAAGTTTCTAATTGTGGAGCTTTTTTGCAGTTCTGTTTGGCTTTTGGTTTGCAGAGCAAGGGAGCTTCCAGGTAGGCAGTAAAAATAATTTTTCATGGCTAGATGTGTTTGGTGAAGATCATCAGGAAGATGATGATAGAGTTAGTAGAGTTTAACTGATCTCTGTGTAGCCTGTCCTATAATTAATAGGAAGAGGAACTTTTCAGGTGCTTCAGAAAGAAGCTAGTTCCTTGTAATTCAGCTGCATCCGAAATACTCCTCTAGATCAATGTTGCTTCACTTTGTGCAGGGTACTACTGTGGGGCATGTAAGACTTCAGAAGTATAAACGTAAAGCAGCTGTAAAAAAAAACAACAGCACAACAAAACCAAAACCAGCTTAACAAGCAACACCTACCCACCCCTCACATCCAAAAAATCAGCCCCCAACATTGCACATGTTCTGTGGTGTACAAGGAATCAAGAAAAATGAGAAAAAGTAGTAATAAACAGACACTGAAAGCTTAGCCCATCTCTAAACTGTTTGTAGGTTAGAATCATTATGTACAAAATGTTTTGAACAGCCCCACACCCCCAGAAACCTTTGGCCCTTAAAAGTGATTTTGTCATTGATGTTTTCTTTTTCCAAATGGAGAAAACATAGCCCAGGAAGCCTCCACAGGCAATCTGCTGCCCTAAAAAGTCAAGCTATTTTAATTCCTTAAGATTTATTAGGGAAGGGGGATATAAAGCAAGTCCTTGACAGACTGTCCAAAACAAAATAAATCTCTCTTAGATTATCTTCACCCATTATCTGAGTTTTTCCATGTTTCTGAGCATTTTTAGGCTTTTTCTAGTTGGCTCTAGCCACCTAGACCATATCACCTAGTGCAGTTGTCACATAGCAAGCTAGCAGGGAGCATGTGTCCTCAGGTATGTCCATGCTGCTGCTCTTTGTGATACCAGCATGAAAGTTCTTAGGCCTGTGATGTCGCCCTTACTTTTTTAGTAATAAGGTACTTTTGTTGAATAACTTGTATTTTTTTGGATTGTCTGTTTTCTGAATGACAAGGGTCAGAGGGCAGTAACAGTCATGCTAGTGAAAAACTAGCATCCTGGGTGGGGGAAAGGGTTTTTTTAATTTTAAGTGCAAGAGAATAGAAGAGGTTTTAATCAATATGGGATGTGAGATACCAACTACTACTGAGATGAAAATTCCAATGTGTGTGTATATGGGCGCAGAAAGATGTTTAGGCTGTTAGAGAGCCTTGTCACAAAACAATTCTGTTATTTTCCCTGTCCTTGAGTACTAACATGTCTTTATCAGCTCATTTGAGCTATCATAGCAAATGGTTTAGAAAGCCCAGGCCAAAGAAAAGGCTTAGTGATGGTACTGCCTCACAAACTGGATCCCCTAAACCACCAATGGACTTTGTTCATTCATTTTCTAACCTTCTTCAACACCTTGAAAGACAAAGTGAGTTGCACATTGTGTTGGGATCTTTTGTATGTTTGGTTTTTGTTTAAAAAAAAAAAAGACCAACCCAAAATGTAGCCAGGAAAGTTTTTCAAGATAATTTAGGTTTAATCAAACAATGTTTGGTGAAATTGCTGCCTCACGTACAGATGTGTGAGTCTTGTAGCTGTACGTGCTTCTGCTTAGCTGTTAAGAAATGTAGAGGATTGACCATAAAATAGTAAGATAATGACTGGGGATCTGTTAAATATGTGTATCACCCAGGCTCTATATTTAGTAGCAGTTTAAAGCTGTATTGACAGGGCTTAATCAGCCATCATTTTAGAAGTATCATTTAGTTTTAGAGTGAAGAGAAGCTGAAATGTCTCTTGTTCTTTCCTTTGGACACCCCAAGGCTCCTAGTCACCGAGCTGTTCTGCCAAAAGAAGCTGTCCCAAACTGGAAGGAACTGCCATGCACTTAAGTAGTAAAGTTTTGGGGCACTACATGGTTTCTGAGTGAGTTTTTTTCTGAGTCTTTAAGATAAGCATTTAAATCAAATTCTTCAAGTTACATCTGTTTTCAGGGGCAGTGAAAATAACACTGCTAGGAGGTCTTATGTCTGAAATTCATTAATATCCCCTCAAATCCCAGATCATACGGTTGGGAATTTCTGTGTTTTCCTGAGATCCAGGGAACTCACACCCATGCAGACTGCCTAACAGCAACAAGCAGCTATGCTGCTTTCATTTATGCTGTAGTTTCTGCTGCGTTGGAGCTCTAATCTGTAAAATGTATAGATGTGAGAGTATTTGTATATGAAGTCTCACACAGAGAGACAGAATATATATTAGATATATGATGCAAAGATTTCAGTGTGGAAGAGCTGCTTCTGAAGTGGTTTAAGCAAGTGGTTTAATACACATTTAGTGTATTGTGCTTTAATACCATATCATTATATATAATGCAATCTCTATAGAGACTGAAAAATATTATGTGATGCTTCATTATATTTTCCTAATTAATTCTGCAGCAGAAGTTATGGTGTGTCTCTCTTGTGCTAAGACTGTCTTACACTGTCCCGTGTGGTGCTGTATTACTGCCTGAGGTAGCTTTTTGCTTCTCTTAAAGTGTCTGATATTCATGCTACGTAGAAGAAGCACAGAATCATAAAATTATTTCAATTGGAGAAGACTTCTAAGATCATCAAGTCCAACTATTAACCCAGCCCTGCCAAGTCCACCACTAAAACATTTCCCTAAATGCTACATCTGTGGGTCTTTTAAAATACCTCCAGGGATGCAGACTCTACCACTTCCTTGGGCAGCTAGTTCCAATGCTTGACAACAGTTTTGGTGAGGAAGTTTTTCCTAGTATCTAATCTAGAGTTCCTCTGGTGTGACTTGAAGCTGTTTCCTCTTGTCCTGTCGCTTGTTACTTGGGAGAAGAGATTGACCCCCACCTGGCTACACTGTCCTTTCAGGCAGTTGTAGAGAGTGATAAGGTCTCCCCTGAGCCTCCTTTTCTCCAGACTAAACACCCCCGGCTCCCTCAGCCACTCCTCACTGGACTTGTGCTCCAGACCCTTCACCAGCTTTGCTGCCCTTCTCTGGACACGCTCCAGCTCCTCAATGTCGACCTTGTAGTGAGGGGCCCAGAACTGGACACAGCACTTGAGAAGTGGCCCCACCAGTGCCGGGTACAGGGTCGATCACTGCCCTGGTCTTGCTGGCCACACTATTGCTGGTACAGGCCAGGATGCCATTGACCTTCTTGGCCACCTGGGCACTGCTGGCTGATGTTCTACAACTGCCAACAAGCGCCCTCAGGTCCTTTTCTGCTGGGCAGCTTTCCAGCCACTCTGCCCCAGCCTGAGGAGCTGCCTGGGGTTGTGACCCAAGGGCAGGACCTGTCACTTGGCCTTGCTGACCCTCATACAACTGGCTTCTGCCCACTGACCCAGCTTATCCAGACCCTTCTGTAGGTCTTTCCTTCCCTCCAGTGGATCAACACTCCGACCCAACTTGGTATCCTCCACAAACTTACTCAGGGGGTGCTTGATCCCCTTGTCCAGATCATTATTACAGATATTCTAAAACAGGACTGACCACAATACTGAGCACAATCAGTCTAATAAAGAAGTCATTTTCTTAACTGATCTATTGCAGTAAATCTTCCTCCTTTCAAATCTTGCAACATTGCCTATTTGCTCCTAGTTTTTTTCTTGGTTTTAAACCTGTGGTAAGTAATGCCGAATTTGTGTAGAAATATAGAAAAAAAAAAAAAGCATGTTTTAAATATTATTTGTATTAGACCTCTAATGTCAATATTGTCACCTTTGTATAAGAGGCCTAATGAAAGACAGCATCTGACCCAGTAAATGTGATAATAACAAAACATTTTTAATAAGAAGCAATTACTGCTGTTCTGAGCTGCATATGCTACATCTCTTACACAAAGGTGCTTGTTTGACATGTGTTTTATTTGTATTTTCCATTCTTCTGTGTTTTGAGCCTGTAAGAAATTCATAGATTAATTTTTTTGTTAATTATTCCCTAGATTTCCTCCTGGATTTTTAAGTTCTGTCTGTGTTACAACATGTAATAATCTGTATCTGGGTCACATTTGGCCCTTGAAAAACTGCATGTGCCACAGTCGCTGTATCAATACAGGGTTGATACACATTTTTTTTGCCACAAATATTTAATCATAAATGTGTGGAGTTGAGTTCTCTTTTAAAGTTACATTCACTGCCAGGGTTTTATGCAAAGTGCTGTGTGTACCTTCCTTAATTTTCTTTTATATGCTCACATAATAGACAAAATTTAGAAAAATTAGTGCAAGAGAAGTAGTGAGACTATTATGAAGCAAACAGGAAGACAGTTCTGAGGCTATTCTTGGGAGTGTCAGACAGATAGAAAAAAAACTAAATAAAAATATATGTAGTAGACAAAACACAAGGGAATATTATATTCCAGTTTTCCCATCAAATAAAGTATAAGAGATGAGAAAATTAAAGGGATGACCCATAGGTTGATTTTTATTTGCTTAGATCTTTATATAATATTGTGCTTAAATTAAGTAACTTCTGTTTTGTTCTATTTTTATTTGTTTAGTGCCAGTTAATACCAGTTACTGGGCTCCAAAAAATCACTTTCTGTGAAGATTAACTTTCCAGGCATGTTGAAGTTAAAATATTTTTGGTTGTTTCTTGACCAATAATTTAAAAATTATTCAATTTTTTTTTCTAGAGTGTGAATAATGCATATATCTGTGTATATTTTATGGCTCTTTCAAGAAAGTAGGGATGTGTTAAGAAGGTTGGGGGTAGCCATGGGGGATTTGGTACAGTTTTGGATAATAATGGGACCGAAATATCATCTTCAGTATCATTTTCACATAGAAGGAAGTCCTGAAAATAAAAAGACTATATCTCAATTACTTCATTTATTTTAAAAAGTAGATACCATTATAGGAACTCATACTGTATCCTGAGTTTTGGCAGGGGTTTTTTGTTACAAAACTCTTATATATGCAGAACTGCTCAGGAAGTTAGAAAAGAACCTACCATCTAATTTTGATTCAAAATCATACTTGAATTTTATTTGGCATGATACCACTTTGTTCACAAAATTGTCCTTGCTAACTTCATTAGGTCTAGATTGCTTTTCACTATGAATGACACCAGTCATAAATGATAGAATGTTTCTGGAGTTTCTAAATGTATTTGTCAAATTTTCTCAGTGAAGGCCCTTGATTATTGGCAAATTTGTCTTTTTGACAAAAAAAACCCAGAATCAGACACCTTTAGAAGGGGACCTAATATGATTACAATTCATGAAAAAAATGAAATTTAGAAGTCCTGTAAATAGGAGTGTTTAATCTAAAACACTGGTGGTGGTTTTGAGGGAATAAGCGCAGAACTATTTATTTTTAACATGTAGTTAAAAGCAGTGTGGATTCTGAAATGTTGTTTATTTGTTCTGAAGCTGAGTTGCACAGAATGCCACCCTGGCTCTTAATGGAGTAAATCCCTAAGCTGGATAAAAATTGCTTTAGGATTGCCTGCTCTAGGGTAGCTAATACTGAGGTGGAGAGACAAGAAACATTGTATTACTGTGTTTGCTAAATATTCTCTGCAACAGCCTTCAAGTTGCTGTATTAACATACTGTGCCTAAATATTGCATGTTAATTGGTTTGCTAAAAATTAGTATTACTAATGCAACAGTTGCTAATGTTACATTGGATGCTGTTCTGTTTTCATTAATAACTGATGTGTTTGGAGTTTGTTTAATTGAATTATATTGAGAAGGATTTGCAAACTGGTGAATTTAAAATGTTTCGATTATATAATGAGGTTTCCTAAAGTCTGTAAAGAAATTATGAGAAATGATAGCTAATATTATCAGTCACTGAAAGTAGCTTTATTTTGAGTAGGGTTAGTGTCTCCTTGTTTTATTATGTAAAAATCTTGTACTTTTCAGTCAAGTATTTTTATCCATTCCTGTGAAGCTCTCTTGGAGTGGTTTCTAGTTTCAAAAGCAAACTCACTATTAATAGGCCATCATCATTTTTAGTATTGCATCAGTTTCCATAACGTGCTAAGCAATAGCTACAATGATTTCAAAGGCAAAGATTTCCTCTAAGACAAAAAGCACCAAGTGAAGGAAGTCAGAGAAGGATACAGTGTACAAATTTTAGAATTAATATTAAAAAATCTATCTATTGCACTCATTTTTATTCCTGTTTATTCATCTTAACAACTCAGGCATGTACCCAGTATCTTTCTGTGTGCCAGAAAGCTGTCTTGGGCTGTCCTAGTCATTGGGGAGACATTATTTCTCTATAGACCAGCAGTGCCAGCATTCTGTTAGGTCCATCAGCATAAAGGGGATACATTCTGTTCCACTTAGCAGTGCATGCTGGAAAGCTAGAGTAATTCCTAAAATGCCCTAATGCTTTGAAATACAGATTTCTCCTCACTGCTTAGCAAGAGAAGTTGGAGTCATTTTTTCTTACCTTTAAATTATATTCAAGTATACTATAGTTAAATGCATAGAGTGTTTAGAACATCAAAACCAGGTGAAACACGTGGTTATAAAAGGTGCAAGTGAAGATATGCACTGCACTTCAGCTTTGAGATACTTTTCTGGTTTATCTTACAGCACAGTTTTTCCTATTTGAGCAACTTCGTAGATCTCCATTGGCAGAGCAGCTATGTGAATGTCTCTGTGTGTGTGCCATGTACCTGAGACTGCACTGCTTAAATGGAGCGTCCACCTCAGAATTCCTTGGTAGTCTGGGCACAAAAAAAATATAGACCAAATGCCTCTTTGAAGTGGGGTGGTGAGCAGCTTTTATCGTTCAGTTAATCCACTTGCTCCTGGCTAGAGCAAATGTCCATCTGTTTTTAAAGTAAGTGTGCTCATGTTTCTCTTGTCAAGCTAGACAGCATCCTTTGTACTTGAATGGCTAACTAGCAGATTCACATCCCTAAGAGGAGTAAATCTTTTGCTGTTCCTTCGGTTTCAGTGTGAGGTGTGTTGCTTTGGGTGTTATATTCACTCTGAAAGTTAACAGACAGGCATAATAAGACTACAGTTTGCACAGTACTGACTCTGGATTGAGTAAGATAGGGTAGAACTGTAGTTAACCAGTATGAGGCAAGTGACTTCCAGTATTTTTCTCACTATACTGTAGCATTTTCAGTAAAAAGAATCTGTAGAGTCCTCCTTCTGTTGTCTGTCCTTTTGTTACATATATTTGCATGTCTGAAGACAGATGAAATTAGGGAAGATATTGCAGGACTAATTGGGGTATATCACCAGAGAGAAGGGTGATTTTCAGATGATGATGATTTTGGTGGGAAAATAAGAGGTAGTTAAAGTATAAAAAAACATCTTAAATGGTCAAGAATCTTGTATCTAAAAGGTATGTTTCTTTTTATGCTACAACATGCATTGTCTTCTGCTGTACAAATTCAGGAGGTAGGGGATGTAGAATAAACTTTCTTCAGTGTGTGTCAAAATTTCAGCTGCTCTCACAATTCTGGTTAAATGCATCTCTTCTTCATGGGATAGTGCAGATGGTGGCTAACTGTTCCCTCCGCTGTTACCTCAGGTAATTCACAATCTGTTGCTGTGATTCCAAGAGGACAGATGAAAACTCCTGGTAGCTGCTCTTTTTGTTCTGCTGTAAAGTCAGGATGATGTCAGGACTGTTACAAAAAGGTCTGAAGTGCATTAGCAGTATTTTGACCTTGATAGGTAGCTTTGAACAGTTTTAAGAGTTACGTTGCCGTAAACCTGTTGCTTAACTTGGGACTCTTGAGTTGGCAGATCAGCTACAAATAATTCACAGAATCACAGAATATGCTGAATTGGAACGGACTCACAAGGATCATCGAGTCCAACTTCTGGTCCTGTGCAGGACCATCCCGTCACACCATATGCCTGAGAGTGTTGTCTAAACACTCCTTGAACTCTGTCATGCTCGGTGCTCTGACAACTTCCTTGGGGAGCCTGTTCCAGTACTCAACCATACTCTGGGTGAAAAACCTTTTTTCTAGTATCCAACCTAAACCTCCCCTGACATAGCTTCAGGCCATTCTCTCAGGTCATGTCACTGATCACCACAGAGAAGAGATCAGTGCCTGCCCCTCCTCTTCCCCTCATGAGCAAGATGTAGACTGCGATGAGGTTTCCCCTCAGTCTCCTCTTCTCCAGACTGAACACACCAAGTGACCTCAGTAGTTCATGTAGCTACTGTCCTACCTGTTTTTTCAGAATTTCTGTTACAGCAGAATCAAGAGAAATTAACACATGCCTATTTCTTAGTCACTGCTCCTCTGACATGGTAGCAGGAACGTGGTGAATAGCTAAAGGAAAGTAGCATTTTAATGGTTTAGAACAAGGCGGATAGAGTTTTGTGTTGGAGCATTTTATTATGGGGAAGAGAAATGTGATTAAATAAGTGAAGACTTTTTTATTGTAACATAGGAATACAAGGTGCATCTTAGTTCTTATATAATGTAGGCATGGAAATATTAAAAAATGATGCACAGAGTGAACTGGAAAAACATACTTTTGATTTTGGGCCTCTATCTATAATCAGTAGAACTTGCTGCAAATTGCATATTTTCTAGCAGAGAGCTACCCAAAGATTACTTCTTGCCAATGTGCATGCCAACATGAGGGTGCATTTTCCTGCTTCAACACTTTTCTCTTTGTGATGGACCCTCTCTAGCTACATTTTGAGAAGGACAAAAAATGATTGATTTGTTGGGGAAGAGAAGTTGGCAAATAGTTGTACTGTCCTAAAGAAAAAACGTTGTTGGTTGTTTTTAAAAAAACCCAAAAAACCAGTGACTTGAAAAGGTAAAAAAATATTTGTAATTTCACTTCATAAAGAAAACATAGGTGGTGCTTGGGTTTTTTTAGTAGATAAAAACTGGGACTTGACTAGTGAACTGTTCTGGCTATACATTACCCATCTGTATAAGAGTAGTAATGTAATTATGTTGAGTCTTCACAAAGTGTTGCAATCTGTCTCATGCAGAATGCATGATAGTGCATTTATTTGTACTGCAATATCTTCTAAAAGTCTGGGATGAAGCCTGAATTTCTAATGTGATATGTACTCTACAAACACACAAAAAAAGCATTGTTCCAAAATTTTGGTGCACTTAGGTTTAATATCTTTCTTTTTTCAGATATCCTAAAAAGAGGTTCTAGTTTTATTTTTATGATTATAACTTTCACTTTGCCTAATATTCACACTGATTATGGTATAAATTTCCTTTGCAGTTTACGTGTGAACTTGGACATGG
>VZRQ01002543.1:1123014-1172209 GCA_013397975.1 Machaerirhynchus nigripectus
TGCTTTTTCTTGTTTTGGACTTTTTAGATTTCTGGTGTTGGTCCAAATTGCCAGCTAGTAATACAGAATCAGAATGATCTGCATCTGCTTCTCAAAAAACAACAACAAAAAAATCTCTGCTGCTCTGTTGTGAATCACATCTGTTGCCACCCAAGGAATGATGCCTTCAGGACTTTTTCCTTAGAAATTAATTTCCTCTTTGCCTGCTTTACTCTGTGTTTAATGATACAATTGTAGGAATGAAGGGGGGAAAAAAGCTCTCGGCTTCATTAAAGAACACACTAAATTTTTCTCCAGCAATTCTATACTAACTTCTTTGTCAGGCTATTTTCCTTGTGTGGTACCTGCATTCCAGAGCAAAGTTCAAGAATGTATAATAGTAGTAGTAGATCATATGTTGACGAATGTACTTTCTGGAAGCTTTTCTAAAATAGGCTTTTAAAAATCTGATAACTCTTTATATTAGCCATGTCCTGAAAGTGTGGAATTGATAACTAGGTCTTTTAAAAATATTATTAAAAATAGAAGGTTCCTTCACTGTTCTATAATACTTACCACCTTGAGCAGACTAAGAGAGCTCAGTTTTGAGTTGTTTTTCTTGTTCAAAAAGTGGACTTTATTAGAAAATCTGCCTGTAGATATTGAAGGGTTTGCATCTGGGAGCATAAAATACAAGATGCATTTTTCTGTCATGCAGTATTAGTCTTCAACTAAAACACTAAAATTTCAGACAGAACTGCTGCTAAATTTATAACATGACTGATTGGCACCATGTAGTATATGGAACAAGTTGTTGGGAATGTTTCTGTCCCATTTTGGCCTTTAGTTCATTAGAAGAATTTAGAAGTAAATTCTTAATTTGCACACATGTGAAAGTTTATTTACATAATAAAAAGGTGTATTTTGTTAAGGTGGGTTTTTTTCAGAAATTTTTGGGAGTCCTTTCATACCTTCAGCTATCCCTGTTTGTCTAACACATCAGGTTTATTGTGGCTGTTCTTGAAAATTTTATCCTAGTCTTGAGAAGCAGGAGCAAACTGGAATTGTTTCTTTTCTCTTTTTTTGTTTTAGTTATTTGTCATGGATATTTCCTGTTAACATAGTTGATAAAAAGTATTGTATAAGAGATTAATAAGGTGCAGGTATCGAATCAGGATTTCCGGAATGTTTTTTTTCATGTCTTTGTTGATTCTTTTTCCTCACCTGTTTTGCCTAAACCTTCTTCCCTGGCTCCTGTTGATTGCAAGATAGGAAAATCCATACTTTTCTGTGCAGAAGCTTTTTTCTCTGCTTGCTGAGCAAGAGGGGGTGGAACACACAAATTTTCAGCTGTCTACCTTTCCGTCACCAAGCATGATATGGAGTTGGACTGATTTAGTGGTGTCAAAAGAAATAATCTTTCCATATAATAATCATAGGGCTAATTTTGTTTCCTGCTCAGTTTTCCCAAGCAGCAATTACAGAACTAGTGGGAAGTGGGTTTGACTGTTGCCTGCTGTCTCACCTTTTGACTAGCATTTAGTTTCACAATTCCTAGAGCGAGGTTTTTTAATTCAAAGGCTTGGCAAAGCCAAGGGCAGTGAGAAGGTATTAGCGGGCCTGGAAAGTTAGGAAGGTGATAAAGATTGGCTTGGAAATTTCTTGCACTGAATATTTTTGCACAGTGTGTGGGTTTTGCTTTCTTTTAGAAATGGAGATTTTAGTCTCTCATGTTTATTGGTGGAAATTTTCATGTTTCTCATGTGCAAACTGGAGATTGAATTTTTCTAGTATCAAATTAAAGTAAAAAATGCAATGAAATTTAATAAAAAGTCTCAATAAAAGTACAGCTTCTAAAGGTAGAAAAAGTGGGTTTATGTGATTACTGTAAAACAAAATAATTTTGTTTTCCCATATATAAAAGTAACCAAAAATTTCCAATTCCTGATTCTAGAGATCTGGAACTTTGTCTTCCTGAGCCATTTTCCAGCCTCAGGAATGTTCAGCTTCTCCTGTAAATTTTTAATAGTGTTATGCATCTTTTATATAGAATTTATGCATTTCACATACACCTTATTTTAATTATTTTTAAAAATTCAAATAATATGGCTATAGAAAAAAAGATCCTCAACAACATATAAGGAAAAGAAAATGGGAAGTGTCATTTTTTAATGGTAAAGGGGGGATTTGGAATAATCATCTTGGACTGGTAAAACAGAAAGTCAGGGTTTGATAGTGCAGTGTGGTGGTACAACAGTGGAGATGAAGTGTCACTGTACAGGTATCACCAGGAAGTGGGAGTGGTAGATGTCTCAAATGCAACTGGGAAAGACATGAGACTTTTACAGCCCTAATGAATCTTTGAAGATCTCTGATAGTTCTAGCCCTGGTAAGTGCATAAACTGGATGCTAACTGGCCAGACAGTGTTGTTTTGCAGATAATAATTATAGCATGTGTCATGCTTTTAGTCTTTTCTCCTCCTGTGGCTTAGCATGTATTTTGGCATACTGGGATAAGGATGTGAAATAAAAATAGCTTAGATAAATAAAATTAATATGAACTATTTTATTCTGCAGTATTTATTTTCAGATAATTTTCTTATACTCCGTTTCTAAAATATTGTAGAAGCTTCAAGAGTGTCTACTGTGGTACCATGTTGTGCTTATTTTTTTATGATCAGACATGCATTTTAATGACACAAAACTGTATGGTTAAATATAGGAATAGCTTTATGCTATTTTTACACTTTCTCTGCTTGAGTAGCCATAGGAAAAAAAAATTAGGAAGGGCCATTATCAAAATAATCTTTTGTGAGCTGATTATTATCAAAATAAAGATTATTATCAAAATAATCTTTTGTGACCATGGAAAGCTAGGCAGTAGTGACCCCTTTCTGCCTCACATACCCCATCAGGCAAGGCTGAAGCCCCCACCCCTCAATTAGAGGTTTTCCAAACCAGAGGATGTGACAGGTTGGCAGAGGTGGATGCAGTGTCAGTCTGACTGACACCCTGTAGTTTCTTACAGATGTAAAGTGAGCACAGAAAACACTTGATTTTGTTCGTTCTGCCTTATTCCACTTGGAGGCTGAATCTGTCAAATTTGGAAGTGATGTTAGGTCGTAATGACTTCATCTAGATAAACACTGAGTGTGCCCAATTTCCAGAATGTCTGCCTTGGTATATGAAGTGTGGGAAATTTGTATGAATTTCTGGGGTTTTGTGTGGGTTTCTTCAGATTTGCTGATACATGGTGCAAACTCTTGCACTGGCTTTTGAGAGTGAGTTCCGTCCACATACTGCAAATTCAGTTCTTTTGTTTATAAAGAAAAGGTTTTGTCTCTTCAAGTTCACATATTTAGTTATTGGCAAAATCACCTTGCAGGTGGAACCAGTGATTTCTTCCAAAATTACTAACCCTGATCTTTCTCCACAAACGTTCCTTTAGCTGACTAAATTGATGCTAACTTGTGATTCATTCCTTCTTTCCAAAGGAAGGGGGTTTTTTTTCGGGGGGTGGGAAGGGAAGGAGGTGTTTGTGGCCATCTCACAGTATTTTTCACGGCTTTATGATACACTTCTCCTTTATTACAGGAACACTTACACAGAATGAGATGATATTTAAGCGCCTCCACCTAGGTACTGTGTCCTATGGAACAGACACAATGGATGAAATACAGAGTCACATTATAAACTCTTATTCACAGGTATTTCATAAATAATTTAAATTTAGTATCGGAGGGGAGTTTAACAGCATTGAAACGTTATTAATGATTATCTAGAATTTGAGATGCTATGAAAGTTGTCATGTGTAGGTATCTCTTAAAAAATATGATGGAAGGGAAAAATATGAGACAGTACTTAGTTCTCTCCTGATTCCAAAGTTCCTCATAATACCCATTTAAAGGGATTTACTTTTCTGTTCTCCACTAGCAGAAATCTGTGTTAACCTGTCTGTGCAGTGCAGTCTTTCTCCTGCCAAATCATCTAAGAGTAAGCTATTCATTACTGAGACTACAAATTACAAGGAAGTGTCCAGAACAACATGAACAGTAATTATATCTTTGAAGATACTCATCAAGAATAGACATCGAAAAGCCACATTAATTGGTATAACCAAATGGTATAACAGTAATTGTCAAAATAAAACTTACACAGGTATATTTAAAAATTGTTTTTAAAAAAATTAAGATGATTTCAAACAGCATAAAACTGGCAGAGGGAAAGTGTGAGAAAATGGAAAACTTCATATTGCTTGAGAACAAATTGTTCCTGTGATGTATAAGAGTGCTTGGTCTGGAAAGTGTACAAGAGGATTGTGACTCCCTGTCTCTGTGTAAGTCAGTTGTGGGATGAATGAAGGAGGAAGGTGGAATTCCGCAAGCATTACTTCCATTTCCCATGTATGTAGACTCTTTGGGTGCTTGCTGCAAACCTTTCTAAACACCTGATTCTACTCTTAGATTAGGATGAACTTTGTGCTTTAATTTTTATTTCTAGTCTTTGAACCAAAAATTAAGAAAATAGAAGAGGAAACAAATGAAAGGTTAACTAGTATTTCTGTGTTGTTTACAGTATGATAATAAAAATTTATATAAAAGTTCTTTTCCATAGTTAATTTAGGTACACAAACATGACTGCCTGACCTAGTTAAGTTTGTAGACTGACCTCCTCCTTGTCTGTCCTCATTTTCTCTTGTAAAAGGACAGTAGGATCAACAATTGATTGGAATATCTAGCTGTGCTGTGTTGTGAACTATGGCTTCCTTATTTGCTTAAAATAAAAATTTAGTTTAACACCACACTGGACCCAGTTAATACTTTGCAGCTTTTGGGAGGAGAGGAGGGAAAATGGTGATGAAATGTGTAAGTTTTAAGTTTGCAACTTAAATTCTTAATTATTTCCTATCTATACAATTCAAAAAATCCCCTTCTTGACTTCTTTTACTTGGATAAATCTATTTCAGCTTAATTTTTAGTAGGTATAGTCATGAATAGTAAGTGAGATACAATAATCATGCCTTGGAAATGAGATACGGAGCTCTTTCACCTAAAGATCAGCAGTCCAAATTTGGTTCAGAATGTGTTACTGAAATTAACTGCTACTGACTAAGTGTAAAAAAACCACCCAAACCTGGCTTTCTTGTAATGTGTCATTTGGGTATTCACAGTAACAACTGTAGCAATAAATAATATTAACTGGCAGTCTTGAGCTGGTGCACCTTGGTCTGAGTGAGTTTGGTGGCTAAGCACCGTGTTCTAGGGGAGGCATGCTCACAAATACTGTTTTTATATTTTGCAGTTAAATATGCTATCTGAAAAGAATTGCACAATTCCTGGAATTCTTACTATTTAAAGCTTTTACTAATTTACTGTAAAATTTAATGAGTGGTAACCATGGTTACAAGTGTTTAGTAACTATAACGTACTTTAAATAAGAAATGTGAGGGAACCTTTTCTTCTCAGTTGTGGGGAAAAGATTTCCAAAATGCAGGTTTGCTATTAGTAGATGATGAAAAGAACCTTCCTGGAATGTTCTTTTCAGCTTTATATAACACTACTTTATGTTTAAATAATGCTTTAATTATGCTTGTGTTAGTAGCAGCTCGTTAAAACAGAACAATGATGGAGTCCCAGTAACAAACCAAACAACGACTAAACAATTGTTTGAATCTGAAAAAGTATGGTGAGGTTTTTTATTTAATCTATGATAATAGAAGCTGCCGGTTAGCTAGGCAGTGGTTCTTGTGTGACATTGATTTTATCCCTTGTTTGTGTTCTGTTTTATTATTACAGTGGACCTACTAGACTATTGTCATCTTAATGTAACACACAAATCTATTATAACCTGATTATATTTCCCCACTGGAAGCATTTTGTGATAGAGGGCATAATCTTTAATGGAATTTGTGTGAAATTAAATTATACAAGCATCAATAAACATAACATAATTCAGAAGGAGTAAATCAGCTTAATTTATTTGTGACTGTAATGGCATCAGCGTTAGCAGAATGCAAATGCAGAGGTTTAAAGCAGTAGCTGAAAAGCAGTGCCAGATGAGCAGAAAGTTAAACCCTTTATTAGACAACACTGTAATTTGATGGGCAGAGTGTTCACGGTTCAGCAGATTGCAGTCGGGAGGAAAAAAGCGTGGATTCTGAAAAGGTTTTCTGGGTTACATTGGAGTGAACGGAAGAGCCTGTGGTGGTACTGCTGATGTATTTAATGTGCTGACTTAAAAAAAAACCCAACAAAATCCAACCAACAAAAAACAATACCCCCCCAAAAAAAACCACAATTACACAAAAACAAAAGTGCTATGTGTTTATAATTAGTTTATTTTAACTAATAAACACATAGCACTTTTCAGAGGAAGATTAGTTCTGTCATGTGCTCGAGCATTTCTGAAGGATAACTTAAAACAGTGCTAGTTTAATGGTTATGCAACACTAATGTGATCTTCAAATATGTGTCAAACTATGTTATTTTGCATGATTACTTTATTAGATTATTGCATTCTTGTAAGGACAAAAACATTTCAGCCTGCAGCAAGAGTATAAAACTGCATTAGTTCACAAGTAATACAGAAACTATAAGTTATAAATTATATCAGCAACATTTGTATTTTAATGACTTCTAACGTTTATACTTAAAAATGATCCTGCTTTTGTTCTTCTCTTCTGATCTCTTCTTCTTCTGATCTCTTCTTCTTCTGATCTCTTCTAGTCACCACAAATGTGGTGATCTTTTAAAATATAGAGATTTAGGTGAAGATCTAAAAGAAAAGGGTTTCTTTTCAGTTTAATGGTGCAGGTGAAGAAGAACAACAAAACAGCAACCTTGAAATTTTGTCTCAGTGTTTCTAACCTCATCCAGTTGGTGGCTGGTTTAAATACTTTTTTTTAAAAAGAAAAAATAATTCATAGAATGAAAAGACATGAAAGGACTATTGTGACAGATCATTGAAAAATGTAAAACCTGAAGTGAGGTAGCAGGGATTTCTGCCTAATCCGGTCAGTCTATTCAGCCCTTTTCCAGTATACTTGTTTTCATTTCACATTTTTCGATTGTCTTCAGGCTCTGTTATTGAAATTTGACCACAAGTGCAAGGTGATGAGCACATAGTTATGTATCATTTCTTAAAAAAAGTAGATGAGGCTTTTTATGACTCCCAAGTTGAATGAGTTAACAGTATGTTATATAAAAATAAATAGATGCTTACTAGCTTATCATTTATCAACCTTTGTAAAGGGAACAGTCAGATAGAGATATGTAAGTATTCATGTTTTGTTTCCATTTCTGAACTTTGGTTTACTATTCATTGTGTTGGGTCTTAAAGGTCCACTCTCAGAACAGTGGAAACAGTACAAGCTCAACGCCATCCAGGAAACCTCAATCATCTGCACCCAAAGTTAGAAAGAGCGTCAGCAGCCGGATACACGAAGCAGTGAAGGCCATTGCACTCTGCCACAATGTGACCCCAGTGTATGAATCCCGGGCTGGTGTGTCTGCAGAGACAGAATACGCAGAGGTGGATCAGGACTTCAGCGATGAAAATCGAACTTACCAGGCTTCCAGCCCTGATGAGGTTGGTATGCAAGGCGAAAAATACTTTTATCTCCTAAAGAACGGGGTAAATGAAGTTAAAAAAAGAGCTGTGAAAGAAAAGTGGTTTGGGCACTTAAAAAATTAATAAAATTAGTAGTAATCTATGGGGGTTTTTTTCTACAGCTTAGGAAAGACCTTGTGTTTCTTTGTTGCATAAAAGAATTTTCAGTTACTTGACTAAAATATCTGTGAAGTCAGTGCTTTGGGGTCAATACTGTATTGAGGATTGCAATTAAAGGTTTATTATTAGGGTTATTCTCAAAATATTAATCTATGTGTGAATCATAATATGCTACTAAAGGGAATGTGAAACTGTTCTGAGTGATGGACAACCTGGTATATTAGCTAGAGATGCTACCAGGTACTGGAATGTATAGATTCTTAACAGGAAAAAACAAGCAAACAAAACCTCCAGAGCCCAACAAACAAAAAAACCCCGTGAAACCTCAAATGCTTCTGTTGAAAAGTTTCTGAGCTTCAAACTCTAGGCAGCTTCCTAATCTTCAGGGTTCTTTCAAAATTGCATCAAGTGTAGAACAAATTTAAAGCACCATTTCAATAAAAACATGCCTTTGACTTCTATTGAAGTCCAAATTTTAAACAAATCCCACTGCTTTCATTGGATTTGAGTTATTGTTCTGAATAATCCTTTTTTGGGCCCTAAATTGATTGCCTAAAATTCAATCTAGAAGATATTAGAAGAGAAAGGCAAAGCTTATGTTTCAAGATACTGCAGAGAGTTCACTTTATAAAAATGTGTGTAGTTGATAGAGTAAAATAGACAAATAGACTGTTTTGAAGTTGGTTTGCATCTGAAAGTGAGCAGGTTGAGGAGCATCTTTGTTTTAAAGAACTTCTAGCATTTTCTGAAGGTACTGCTGTTATTGTAACCCCAGTGGCTTAGTCATAAATTAAATAAGGTTGTTGTAAGATGTGAAAAGGGAGTATGTACCTGAAAGCCTGAATATTTTTCTAGCTGTGCAAGTTGATCTCATACAAGACAATGTTTCTTTCACAAACTTCATCTGCCACAGCATAGTGTATTATTCATGGTATACATTTGGTTTTCATGTCTAATACATCACCATATGTAATGCTGACAAAACTTTAGCAGTTCAAACTGCATGCTGTAATTGGCAAAAGTAACAAGTCTATAACAACTGTTTTTAGGAATGCAAGAAATAAAATTAAATCTGTCTTCATGTGGTACCAAACTAGCAGACATTACATGTGTTTCAGATGCTGTAAGCACAGTTCATAGTGTCAAAGGACTGTAGAGTATAAAGAAGTGTCTGGTTCTCAGTGACTAAAAAGTGGCAGTCAGAATGGTTTTAAAAATAAAACTCTGGGCAGGACTTGAGATGCTGATCTTTGGCTAAAATCAATAATCCATAATACTGTATGTGGTGTTGAATAGTGTGAGCTGATCCACATTATGAATTGAGAATCCTGCAAGGGCTTTTGTTTATACCAGAAGGGCATTTGTTTATGTTATGTAGTTGTATAATGTTTGACTTGTATTATGCACACATGTACAAATTTTCATCTACATATACATTCATATTAACTAAATATTTCAGTTTACTGAGCCTGTGAGGTACTACTGAGTGTAATGAATGACTGCATGAGCAAGGATCTGCCTATGAAGATATGATGACAACTATAAATTAAGTAAAGATTCTGCTTTAATAGCCAAAGATATTACTAAATCAGGTGAAGAGATGTGCAGTTGAGAGAGACTATGTGAGTTTTTTCTCCTCCTCGCTCATCTCTCCCTGTGGGCTTTTGTATATTTTTTCAGTTGTTTGAAAGCTGAAAATGCTACCATGAAGGGCAATTCCCCTCCCATATTTACTAAAGGAAGTAGCTGTAAGACTTGAGAATTATACGAGTGGTGCCCTGGGAAGACAGTAGGGAATTTGACCTTGGAAAGACAAAAGGAAGGAAAGGGAAGTTGATAAAGTGCTAATATAAGAGATCTGGGACTCAGGGTGGAAAAGGAGGTGGAAGAAGAAATCAACAACAAAGAAACTGTTCGTGCTGCAAGGGAGAGAATGCACAGATATCCTTTTAATAATGTTTTTTTATCATGTCAACTCATCTGTTAAAACTATATGGCAGTGAAATTAAATGTTTACATTCTAAAACAGCCTTAAATTTCCTTTTTTGTTTCTCAAAGATAATGCTTGAAACACTAGTAAAATTATCATATTGAACAAATATGCTTTAATATAATGAGAAATTGATGTTAAGTGGAGTCTTATAAAAAGATGAAGCCACAAAAAGCATGTAAACAGCATAGAAATTGCAGCATGACAGAAAAAAGCCCAAGAGTTGAAAGACTAGCAGGTCTTTATCATAATTTTTTAAAGACTTCTATTGATGCAATGTTTGCAAATCACTGGAGCCTAAGGAAAATAATGTAAATGGTTCATTATTTAGCTTATTGAACTTTCCTGCAGTTAGGTTGACGGATGATGCCAATGTTTCCCAATCACCAAAGTACCATTTTAAAAGCATTTTTTATTGAATAAAGTGCTTTGAATATTGCACCCTGGAGCTTTATTTAGGGAAATGGTTCAATTGATGTTTTCTGTTTAACCTCAGCGCTGACCTATCACAACATATTTGGTTAATAAGCAACATTATCATTTAATAGACTTAACTGGTTTTATGCATAGTACTTTCTCAACACTGCAACTCTGTTCTCTTAGATTTTGTTTATGGATCTGGCTTGACTGCAGTCTTTTGTAACAAGATGTTATTTGCACAGTTGTCTGTTGCATTGTATAATATTGCATGATCACACCTTAGGATGTAAAGAGCAGAGAACACTACGTAAGTATAAACTATTCTTCCATGTAGGAAATATAAGAAACAGCTTAGTAATATGCTGACTACACTATACACTTAATGAATTGACTTGAGTAACTCTTTTGAAATTCCTCACATCTATGTGTATATGTGTGCATCCATATACAGATATAATATAACCGTAACAAAGTATGCACATTTAGAAGTAGGTACATTCATCATAAAAGATGTATTTATCTATTGTTAGAGTAACCTGAGATAAGTAACTGATTTTGTATTCATAATGCAAACCCTACTTATGCCAGGCTCTTTGTTTCTTATGATAAGTGATCAATATTTCATTTTCTCTGAAAGAGTGGAAAGTTTCATTTGTCTGTCACTTGTCCTCTACAGCTGTAGCATAGCAAACAATAAACATTCACTGAGAACCCACTGAAAAAAAAAAAAAAAACACAAAAAAACCCCACCAAAACCCAGCTTTGACTTGGCCATCTTAGGTGTGGGTTCAGCTCATCTGTAGAAAGCCAGCTACCTTAATGTAATGAACAATCATAAAAGGATATAAGCTAAGTAGGCAAAGCGATAGAGTTCAAAGGTCAGAGACCCAAGCAATTCAGGGCATGCTATGAACAGGAGCCTTTGAAGACCTTTGCTCCCCTTTGTCAGAAAAGGTTGATCCGTCATGATTTTTAATGACTGCTTACTCTCATAAACCAGCCATTTATTGGTTATGCTTTGTCCTGTGCTGTTATAGTCTCAAGCATTTCTAATTCCAGGATCTTGAATATTTAAATACTACCTTAAAGTGTGGTCAGTTATTTAATTCCAACGTTTCTGTCCAGAGACAACAGAGTTGCTAAAATTAATTACAAGGATACAAAGCAAATCATTTAAAAACAGACAGGGAAATTATATGCCCTTAGTGAAGCAGCTTTTGTGTTTACAAAAGTGAAGCTGTAATGTATGAGACATGTTGTATTGTTTAATTCATTTTATTGTGTGTGCTTATTGAAGCAAGACTAATTGTGTTGTTTTGTCAATGTATTGTGAAAAGCAAATCACTCAGTAGCATAAAACCATCACTTGCGTGACCTTCGAGACCCACAAAGAATAACTACTCCATAGCTTGTCTTGAATATTGATTGGTAGTTTTTTCACATGATCAAGCTGTATTTTTAAGTTAATAATTTTATTTTAATTATGAAGGGTTTTTCCTGAAAAGTGATGGACTGCAAATGTTAGTTATAAAATCATTGTTTATAAATATAAACAAACCAGCACTGATTGGCGACAGATATGAGTTGTTGAACAATCCTGATGGAAACTGTTGGGAACACTCAGGAAGTGGGGAAAGGAAATCTTACTGCTTCTTTTCTGTTTCCTATGCAATAGCCTTAACTTTAAAATACCACAGTTAGAATGTCTGTATACCTGATACAACAGTCTGATTTTGAAAGCAGATCCTATTGTCTGAAGTGAAGATGCCCTTAAATACTCTGAAAGAAATATAGGTGGGTTACATGAGAATTTTTCTAAGCAGCAAAACTAGCTTACAAAATTCCCATCTCTAGTCCTTCTTTCTTACCCTACAAATTGCTCCCTCATATATGCCAAGACCATTGAAGACTTAATTTATACAGGTTCTTTTTTGGTTAAAGTGGTCAGGTTCATAGCATGGCTCCAGGAAAGCTGTGAGCACAGCTGTGGTGGAACTCCCAAAACTCCGTATCAGGTGGAGAACTGCCAACTGCAACCAGGAAGCAGTGGATCTTTTTCTTAAACTAATGTTAGCTCAAAATAGAATATTGTACATTGAAAGTGACAATTATTTGGTCATAAAGTGTTTTGAGCAACAAATACTGTAAATACTGAGCAGTTCAGTATTTCTGCTAGGGAGCAGAAATGATTGTCTGGCCTACAGGGAAAGGAAAGGAGCTGGGCATGATAAGCCAGGCTGCTAGAAGCTGTGGCCTTAGCGATGAGGTGTACAGCCCCATGGTATCCAAGTATGGTGAAAAGAGCATGTCCCATGATGGAAACCTGCAGTCAAGAGTATGTATTATTGTACAGGTCAACCCTAACCCAGTGCATAAGCTGTTTGGTTTGATTTGGTTCCATAAATGAACATTTCTAAACAAATGGGATGATTATGTCCCCAAAACACGGACATGCAGCCATGGTCTGTAACAAGCGTGCTTTTGAAGTTTCACCTCTTCATGCCCCTCTGGAAATGCACTCATTCCTTAGGTGACGGAGTTAGAAACACCCTCCAGCTTACGGAAGCTGCTTCCACCTCCTGAGCTGGTACTTCTCTAGGTGGTGTTGTGGGTTTCACAGTTACTGCTTGATTTGGGAGAGTTTCCTTATGAAATCTCTGAATTTGACTTTGAGTGGAAATCTGTGCCCTGGTAATTGAAGTGTTTGATATTTGGGGCTGTGAACAATAGAAGTTCAGAGGGTTGGGTGGCCTCTAGTGGGGAAACACTCCTGACAGAAGCAACCAGAGTTGAAGAGTGAGCATATGTAAATAGAAACATCTGAAAAATTGGGGTAAGAACACTAAAGGCGGTGTTTCTCACTAGCACACATCAGATCTGTTGCATTTCTGTTTCACAGTGCAATTATTTTTTCCTTTCTTTCCTAACTTGGAAGTTGCTTCTTTGACATTGTCTTGTGAGAGGTGGATGGCCATCTTTACCTTTGGGTTGCTACTGAGGAGGAAGACAATTAGCAAGTTAGCAACCACAGATCTCTCTTTGCCTCCATGTGCACTACCTGCCCTAGGAACACGACACAGTTAGGGGGTTCACTGCATACCTGTGTCTCAATAATGGGAGGACCCTTTACTCACCAATGTGCTTATGTCTCCCAGGCAGCCAGATTCCATAGGAGGGAAGCTTTGTGATAAGCCAGAGAAGATCCATAAAATATTCAGATTAGTCCCTAACCTGGATTCAGGAAACTTGACACATGTCATCTGTGTTTGTGTGTGTCAGCAAATTAATGGTTATCAGCAAATAAATATTACCATTGCAATGGATTTTCTTTTAAAACAAAATGTTAGCATCACCATCAAAGCCTTTTGTGCTTGTCCGACCTTTAATCGCTTTATCTGACTTCATCCATTGTGTCAAGCTCTGTAAAAGCCACAGCTGCTGCGTTTTCTTGGCATTCTAGGGCTTCTTGATTTAGGCACACTAAATTGCAAGACCATTTTAATGTAAAGTTTCAGGAATGTATTGAAGAGAAGAGAATATACTTGTAGAGGGAAAACCTCAAAAAGAGAGACTTGCCTAAGAATCCTTTTTCTGAACTCTCTATAGCCAGCCTTTCAGTATACATGTATTTGTTAAGATTTATAATGTAGATTTCCATGCCATTTGTGAAATACTTGTTTAGAAAAAAATTTCTACGTTCTAAAAGCTTCAGGTATTTTAATGGTAAGATCTGGCTGCGTTGTTTTGGATGCTGCTGTGATTCATTCTGAGTGATGAGAGTCAAGCTTGTCTTGCTCTCAAGTTTTTTCAGTGTCCTTGTAGGCATCTGTTTGATTCTTGAGCCTTATTGACTGTTTCTTGCATGGTATTTGCCCTGATCAATTTAAAAGAAAAAATAAATATGCAGTTGTGTATAGGCCAGGTATAAGAATACAAAATTACTGTGCTGCAAAATGCTAATTCAAATGGTATGTGAAGCCAAGCATAAATGAAATAATAAACAGATTACAAATACAGAACACTTAAGTCCTAGCTGCAAAGGGACACAAATAAGATGGTAGGGTTTTAGCAGAAAGATGCAATTTACAGGTCAGAATGTAATAGTAACCCTTCACTGTGAAAATTGAAAATTAACCTTGGAAGTACTGGACCGTTTACAGCTTATGTGCTACTTCTGGTGAAGAAGAAAAGTTTCTAAAAAGGCTTCCTGTAATTTTCAAGAATTTAAAATGGTGTTTTTCAAAGTGTGTTCTAGTCTCTTCTGTAACTTCTTCTCACTGTATTTTCATCTGCTGATGCCTACACACATGGCACTACTTTTTTTAGGGTTTTTTACAGGTTCACACGGGATTTTATTCCAATTTTAACTTTTTATAGAATCTGTGGTGTTTTATTTAATTTGTGTGAAATTCTTAATTATCATCATGTCTGTTGAACTTACCTAGGGAATTTTCTACTTGCATGTCTTTTATCGGAGTGCTTGATTTTTATTTTTTTATTTTGCCTGAGATTAATAGCAGAGCCTATTAATCCATAAAAATCCAGGATCCATAAAATAGTTATCTTTCTAGTGATTTAAAAATCTGGTTTTCAGTAATGATTAACATTTGGAAAAATAAAAACAGATTGAGGAGAAGTTTTCCTTAATCAGGAAAAAAATCAGATATGGAATATGTCTTGTATATAAAACAAAAAAATCAGTAAAGCAGTTTTCCTAAAGTATTAATTTTTTGAAGGAATAAATCACAGTGGTGGTGAGAGATATTTAAAGCATAACATTCAAAAATGTTGAATCTAGATGTCATGCACTTCAAAGCAGCAAAATTTTGAAAAAGGGACTTTCACGTGGGTTTGTGGGTTGCAGTATTGTAAGCTTGATTTCTCTCTTATTTGATGTCAGAAGTCATATTACTGTTGAAACAAAGTATTAAAATGATGCAAGTGAACAAAGTAAACTAAAAATAAGGTCCGTTGCTTACCTATTTACTACCTATTACATTGTCTCAACTTGCATGTAACTGTAGATGTAATTAAATATTTTATATGGAAATACTCCCAAAGTCTTTTACTTACATAATGCTGTTGTTGATACAGAAATTATTCTCTCGTTTTGCAAAATTTCTACTGGATGTCCTTGATGTATTGTTGAATGTATATGGGGTATTTATTAGAACAGTTGTTTCTGAACAATATGTTCTAAAAACCTCATTTTCAGCAATAAGTTAAAAAAATTATATTCGTCATAAGAAATTTTGTAAGCTACTCAAGGGAAACACGTGATTTGATGTATTAAGATTTTATACTCAGTCTGCTGCTGAGTAGTTCACTTTTTTTTTCCTAGATTCTTGGAAGAGTTTAGACTTTCACCCTAGCAACAGTTTTTCGGCTGTAGCCTTATTTATATAACAGTGTAATACACCTTCCACACTGAAATATGTCTCTTTTTTCCTTTTTTTTTTTTTTTCTTCTCTCTTTAGGTAGCTCTAGTGCAGTGGACAGAGAGTGTGGGTCTCACTCTAGTTAACAGGGATCTGACCTCAATGCAGCTGAAGACCCCTGGTGGACACATCCTGACATACTATATCCTGCAGATCTTCCCCTTCACTTCCGAGAGCAAGCGCATGGGCATCATAGTTAGGGTAATTTTGGGGGGTTTCTGGGTGTTTGGTTTGATTTTTTTAAAAATGCTGGCTGATCAGACTAATTCACTCCTTCTGCAACAGACAATACCTCAGAAATTCTTAATTTGGATTGCATTTGCCTGTGTGTGGGTTCACTGAATATGCATTGAATGTTGCATCATTAAAATATGTATAACAAGCATTTACACTAAATTATTTGTACATGTTTAATTACCAGGTATTTCAAAGATACAGAGCTTTCTGTTTTGGGTTGGTTGGTATTTGCCACCCAACAAACAGCATATAAGTTAGAGGGGACATAACAGTGGTATTTTAAAATTTAGTTTAGGGATGCTGAGCATCTGTTATGCTTGTTGACTTTAGTTAGAACTGGTCCTCTTGCATGGAAATAGGGGACATGTATCTCAGTGGAATCAGAGATGACACTGGAAATAGTAACATCAAGTAATAAAACTTACTTCTTGGCAAGGTGCTTCATCTTTTATAAATGGGAACCTATTGAGTGCTTCAGAAGACAATAAGGTTATTGGAAGGCAATTATTTTTACTGTATAAACAGATATTCCCCCCCCGCCCCATTTCTTTTGTAAAATTTTAGGATGAATCTTCAGGAGAAATTACATTTTACATGAAGGGTGCAGATGTTGCCATGTCCACTATTGTACAATACAATGATTGGCTGGAAGAAGAGGTAAGAAAGAAAATCAGCATTTACAAAAATTAAAATTTTATAAAAATTTAAAGTCTAAAATATATCAGATGTTACTGGGAGATGTTTAAAGGAAAATCTGAGCCAATGCAGTGATGGATTTTGAACTTCAGTTACACATATCCTGCATGGGTTTTAAGGGATTCAAATTATTTCCAATTCCTGAGTAACATACAAGAAAAGCAAAGCTGGTAGTAGTAGCAGGACACGTTCCTACTTAAAACAAGGAAAGTTGTTTTTCATTGACTGACCTTTCACATAAAACCTAATTACTTCAGAGAAGTATTCTGCTATAAATCTGCTTATCCTGAAATGTCCTTGTTTGATCAAAATCTGCAGGGAGGTATGATTATGAATTACAGGATTTTATAAGTGTTGCGTCCAAACTGAATTTTTTTACCACATTTATTAAACTTCAAATAAAATAGTGACTGAATCTCAAACCTGATTAATATTTTTCACTATGTGTTCTAGTGGGTACCAGCAATCATCTTATTTTTGACCCTACATACAGCCAGTATGTTAATACAATGATTACACCATGTATGTTCATAATGGTATTGGCAATATGAATCAATATCTGCTGCAGGGTAGTTTGATTTATTCGGGGACATGAATAAATTAAACTCCCTCAAGACCTAGCAAAATGTCATAAAAATTACTTTTGGCGATAATGATGCACAATTAATTGTAAAATACTTGTTTAATTTATTTAGCTTTATGAGGTCAAATCAATAAGTGTTTGCACTGGAGAGCCTTGTTTTTCATTAAGACATGCTATTCCATGGCTGTTTTTAATGTGTAGATGTTTTCAGTGGGAAAAGAAATGTACCTCTGTTACATGCCTCAAAAGTAGTTTTAATTTATTTTAATGCTTCAACCCAGAAGAAATTTTTTTTAAGTTAGGAGAGGAAATCTAATTGACTTACTGATAGCAAACCACTTCATTTGGGGGACCTGAATTATAATTGCTTTTTCTCCTGTTTGTGGCTTCTTCAGAGCATTTTAAGAGTCTAAAGAAACACCTAAAGTTATGGTACAGATACACCCTGTTAGCATACAGTATAAAGCATGAGCATAGGATTGAATATTTGCATAATTATTCTGTGCTTTGGTTCATTTAGTGTGGTAATATGGCACGAGAAGGATTGCGCACGCTGGTGGTTGCCAAAAAATCACTAACTGAAGAACAGTATCAAGATTTTGAGGTATGAAGGGACAGAGTGATCTTGTGCTTTATCATATTTAATTACTTCAAGGAGAACATTCCTCTTTTTTATTTTTTCAGGTTGTAAAAAAAGATGATTTATATTTAAAAAACAGATAATTGAGGTATTGTCCACAATCTGTTAAAGGCTTTGTCATTCATTAGTGATGGTTCTGCAGTCATATGCAGGATCCTGTTTGCTCTATTATGGGATTGGACAGTGTTTTCCCAGAAGCTAGTGTAATGTTATTTTTGTAGCTTCAGCATGACCTAAAAAATCTACTTGTTCTCCAAGAAAAGGCCTTTCCTCCTTAGAAACTGTGATGCCTGATTCTTAATAGTTCTTCAGAAGGCATTCTCTTGAGGTGAATTGTCAGAAGAGCCTTGTATAACATTGGGTATATAGTAAAACTGCTCTTTAAGTCTTGTTCTTCATTAAAGATACGTAAAGACAAACATTTAGCCTAATGAATCCGTGCTATCACTGAGTGGTAGACTGAACATGTACTTTATGAGTCGAGGCAAACTCTAAGTGGTTTTGTGTTTGTGCAAACAGAGTCGATATAACCAAGCAAAGTTAAGTATACATGATAGAAACCTGAAGGTTGCTGCTGTTGTAGAGAGTTTGGAGCGAGAAATGGAATTACTGTGTCTCACTGGAGTAGAGGATCAGCTGCAAGCGGATGTTAGACCAACTCTAGAGATGCTAAGGAATGCTGGAATAAAGGTACTAAACACATACTGCTGACATAACAGGTTATCATTTATTAACTTTTTAAATCAAGACATAATTTATATTTGTCTATATTCAGGTTCTTTCAAAGAAATGTGTCAAGTCCTAAGCACATTCTGGGCATGAACTAGCAGAAACAAACAAGACACTGTGCAAAGTTCCCTTGCCTACCACAGGTTTCATCAATCTCAAACTTACTTCTGTAGGAAAACTACCAATGGACAGATGTATGTGTGTCTCGGTCATTTATCCCTTGGCTGCCTACAGTAAACTGTCCTTGCTGACACTAAATGAGTTTGGCACAAGATTTGTGTGACAACAATGTTTTCAGGTTTGGCACTCGTAAGAAGTTTCAGCAAAGATCAAAAGGTGAATTATTTGAACTAGAATTCAGAACTTCCCGTGGCGTTTTTTCAGTACATGTTAAAAGGATGGCATGAAAAGCCATGCAGAAGAGTTGGTTTGCTAGACACCTGTCAGTTGCACGTATACAAGTAGTGCATTTATTTGAGGGAGGGATTCAAGTAAATATATAAACAATATCTGAGGGGAGGGGGCAAGATTATATACATTTTGCTTTAAGCAGTGTCAAGCTCTGCTCCAAATACTTGTATTGACTTTGCATTGGTTAAACTGAGTCAGACACTATGGGATATTTTGCATATGCTGCTTGTGCTGGACTTCAGCCCCTACAATATCTGCTGGAAGGGCAGCACAGGAGGGCAAAGCAAACCAGGAGAATTTTGGAATGCAATGACAATAATTTCCTGGCACTAGTGATTGAGTCATCTTACTAACAAACCTTCTTGGTGTTAAGGGGCTGAGAGAGCTGTCACACTTTAAGAACATAACAACTTTATCACTTAAAATTTACTGCCTTCTCAGTTCTGCATGGTCAGTGGGCAGGATCTGTTCAGAGTGTTGGGACTGTAGCTCATCCTCCAAGATTTGCCATCTCATGGCTTGGCTGCTGCTTTCTGAGATTATCACCAGGGTCACAGACTGTTGTGTCACATCATTTTGCTGACAAATGTCATCCGCATCCTCACTTTTCTGATCAAGGTAGTCTCAGGGCCATAGGGAAAGGACTTTATGCTTCCCCAGAGCTTCACTTTGTCTTCATGTACTTTGAGACATTGGCCCTTGTGAGAAGGGAAGGGGAATGGAGTTGCCCAAAGTAAAGACAGTTCTTTTTTGCTTTGTATACTGTTGCAGTAAAAACTGTTTGTTAATTTTACTTTAAAATGCACATATCAGTATATTTTCTTGGATAATATAATCCAAAAAGGTGCCAGAGAAAAGTTGGAGAGAGATGTCATTTAGATTTGGAGAACAGACATGCTAATGTCCAGAGGAGTAAACTCTTACATTATTTTGCAGATATGGATGTTAACAGGAGATAAACTGGAAACAGCAACTTGCATTGCGAAAAGTTCTCACTTAGTGTCTAGAAATCAAGATATTCACATTTTCAGACCTGTAAGTACAGTTACAACTTTTTTTGTTGGTTCATCGAAGGACAGCTAATAGCAGTGTTGCTGTATTTCATTAGTAGTTGGCTGGTTGTTGAAAATTGTTGGGTTATTGTACTGAGTGTCATAATAATGGTCAAGAGAGTAGTGCTTAGGTTGTTATTCAAGGCTGTAGAATTACAAAGCATTTAAGGGTGTTGGCTTCTAGAGTTGTTAAAGTGCTGCAGAAATGTTTGTAGCCATGTTTGGGTGACCCAGGTTCAACATGCATTTTACATCCTTCATAAACAGACATGGCAAGATACCTCTAAATAATGATGGAGAGGGGTCTGTGGGAGGTGAGGTGCTGAGCCACTAAGAAACTGTCCATGCAGTGTGAATGTCATTCTTGCTTGTTTTAACACTTTCATTGATAGAACTCTTTAGACTCAGGCAGAATTAATCCTGAATGAAAGTGTGAATGTCCTCTGGATAGACATAGTTCAAATTGGTATGAGAAATTCTTGTTCATGTCATTATATATGTGTGCATTTTACCAGCAGATTGTTTAAGTAATTGTTAGAAAAGTAAACTGAATCTTCTTCTGTACATTTTATTTGTGTAGCATCAACTTGACTGAAGCCAAACAAAAATAGATTTTCCAGCTGTTGGTTGATGATGTGTGATCAGACATAATGCGTCTGTTTGTTCTAAATGAACCACTTGCACCTACAGAAATAATTCTATAAATATAATTTACATGTAAATGTATTTTCTTCTGAAGCATCAGAATGGCAAATTAGGCCCTGCAGACTACTATTTGCAATTAAATTATTAATGCTTCTGATAAAACTTCAGATCAATTTTTGTTGACCTTTCCATGTTGTAACACCACAAATTAAGTCTTCCTGAATGAAATGTATTTAGTTGAGTCAGATTTTTATTTTCATTACCTTGACTGGTAATACGGGATCAGCATAAAACTGTGTTAACTTAGCATACACAAAGTTTTAAATTAGTTAGAAAATGCATTTATACAGAATTATTTCTGTGGCCGTACTTGTTGCAAAGAAATTACTGAAATAAAGTAAGAAAATATCAAGCACTGTAACACTTCTATTTTAGTTATAAATTAGAAAGAAAAAACTGCTTCTCTCTTTCCAAAAAGTTGTATTTTGTTTTTAACAAAATTGTTTATTCTTAGAAGTCTCAGCTTCTTCAGTTTGTAATTCTGGAGGTATTACAAATTAAAAAATAATAAAAGCATTCTGTTAGGTGAAGAAGAGGACAATTACTGCTCATCAGTGTGCACAAGTGCTGACATCTCTTCATCTCTGCAATGCGGAAAGATTGTACTGGTCCAACACAGTCTGGTGCTCCTAACAGCTGTCAGACAAGGAGCGTTCTTTTTACATGCTTAATTGTGGGAAAGAAGGAAAAAAAAAATCTGAATTGGGGCATGTGTATGAGTTTTTCTTTTTGCAGGGGTTTTTAAATGTAACTCAAATTTTATGGGTAGTATAGCCCATCCGGAGAGAGAAAGTGTCGCGGTGGTCCTGGATGGTGAAACACCACGACCTTCCCAAAAGCGCCTCCAAGGAAGCCTCTCGGTGCAGCCAGCACACTTGCACACACACGTACACACACACCGGATAGCTGGGGAAACAGTCCAACGAGGAATGAGCAGGAGAGGCCTTCGCGTGGGGTTCTACAGGAGAGATTTTAATGTGTCCGTACTCGAGCCAAGGTCCCAGACAAGTCTGGGCAGCACAAAGGGGGTTCAGTTGAGAAACTCTGAGGGTGTATCAGGTAACAAGGGGTGTAGTGGCCAACGGAGCCAACCAGGGAAGCAGAACTGGGGTACATTAACAGAACAGAACAGAGCATTCTGGGGGAAGCTTTTTCAGTCACCATAAGCTGGAAAGGAACCTAGGACTTATCCCACCATAGGACTCCTTTTGTTCCTTGTCAAGCTGACCCACTGGCCTCCACAAGAAAGGTGCTTTGAATTGCATCTGACTGGGTAGTACTGGGTCAAGAACAAAACCTCATATTTGATGTAATTAAGATTCATATATCTTAAAAGTTACTTAATCAAAGTGTTGACAGAGACAAAATTAAAAGTGGAATCAGAGCTTGTGTCTTACTCTGTGCTTGGAACTTTGACTAGCATGATAGCTCTAAAATACATTGATATTTATTGGGGAAAAAAAATAAAACAACAAAATGAAAAACCAAACCAAATTAAAAACAAAACAAATCAAACAAACGAAAACCCACCACCAAAACAACAATAACAAAAAACCAAAACACCACACCCAAACCCGCCAGTCTCCTCAAAATCTGGTTATAATTTCAGATTTTCATGTTCTGTTTGTAGCTCAAAACCTTCCAAAATCCATTTGGTAACCTTTGACTGTTTTTTGCATTTCACAGCTAGGCCTTTCTGAAACAATTATGTAAATTAAAAAATCTATGATGTAATTCTTTCATATTATGCCACTTGATCTTGCCTTCAGAGTCATGTAATTTCCAAAAGGATTAGTACTAATGAGCATCTTCATGTGCCCTTTGAAATCTGTGCCTGGTTACCCAAACTGAAGGAACAATTAATAGGAAGACTTTATGTTATTCTAAGAATATATTTTACTGGTTAATAAACAGAAAAAAATTGAGGTTTGCTTGGTAAATTTTTCTATTTTTCTCTAGCCCTTCCCTGATGAAAAGACTCAGGCCAGCTCAAAAGTCAGATATTTTAATGTCATTAATTCATTACTATTTTAGCCCTTGCAAACTTTGGTGAGGAACCACTTAAGCTGACTATATAGATTTTCCTTGTTTGAGGAATATTTTTTCACTCCATAAGATTTGAGGCTTATACTAAAATTCCATGGGTATTGGACTTGCAGTCAGATAAAACACTTCAACCGAGGCTTTTGGGTATGAGTTCTCAAAATCTGATTTGTTTACGCATGGGGGTTTTTTTAAATATAACAAAATCTTTTAATTGAGTGTTTTTTATTGAAGGTTGCAACTCGAGGAGAGGCTCACTTAGAACTAAATGCTTTTAGGAGGAAGCATGACTGTGCCTTGGTGATATCTGGGGACTCACTTGAGGTAAAATCTTGGTTTCTGTCAAATTTTTATATGCTTATGGTCAGAAAGTAATGTATGCACATCTTCATGCTCCTTTTCTGAGTCGTTGTCCATATTTTTAAGTTGTCCTTAGAGATACTTTTGCTTATCACTGAGTGCAAATTAGATTGTATGTGTTCTAGATGGGCATCTGTTACTGGGTTTCTAGTCTTCTGTACAGTAACAGAATGGAATTTGTATACAGCATGCTTCAGTACTGTCCATTCTCTCAACCTCAAAGCATGTTGGCGCTCAAACTGACATTCTCTTTGATTTTAAAAATAATAAAGCCACAGTCAGGAGAATCTGGCTTTCTTTTTTTCTGCCAGTTGAATGTTGTACATGGAAAACTTCCTAAAAAGAAACCTTATAATGTGTTTTTGTGTTGGGCCACATGTAGTAATATTTTATTGTAAATAAATCCAAGTGTCTTTTTTTTTTCCTCAGGTTTGTCTGAAGTATTATGAGCACGAATTTGTAGAGCTGGCTTGTCAGTGTCCTGCTGTAGTGTGCTGCCGATGTTCTCCCACCCAGAAAGCCCACATTGTGAAACTGTTACAGCACCACACCGGGAAACGCACGTGTGCAATAGGTAACTGTTGGCACAATCCTTGTAGTAAAATCTGTAATAAATGTAGTCAGCAGGTGGCACCACAGAGAAATAGCTGAAACAAAACCAGGGAGACTTCTGTACCAACAGCCGGGTATTGCGTAGTTGTGGACAAAATGCTATTCCATGAGAAAGGTGTGGTTATCTTCTCTATTCTGCAGGAAAAAGTCTTGATTACTGAAATAATTAATCATAAGTCATAGATTAATTGTAAGAATTTAAAGGTATGTAAGAGGTTTCTCAAATAGTGTAAGGCCAGGAGAATAAAACCACTGAAGAACTGAATATTGCAGTGACATTTTCCAGGTGATGGAGGAAATGATGTCAGCATGATCCAAGCAGCAGACTGTGGGATTGGAATTGAAGGCAAGGTAATGTTAACAGTTTCATTGTGAAATGTGTCACATAGCAGCCTAGTAATATGTGATTAGAAGCTTTATTCTTAAAGAGCAATGAATTGATAATTTCTAATTAAAGTATTCTGCAAGAGGATAAGAAAGCTTAGTCGTTAGTATTTTTATTTCTATGTCTTCTGCTTTATGTTTTTAAAAGCAGAAAAAACAATAGTTATTTCTGTGTAGCATCTCCCTGGAAGAAGTAGGAGAACCAATTAAACTTACTTGTTACAGCCCACTGCATCTTAGAATATGCACAAAAAATTGTCATGTCTCTCATTGCAGGGTTAATTTTCAAAGCAGGAACGAACTTATCTTTTAAATTTAATTATTGCTTAGAATTTTGAAACCTGATACACATCTTTTACACTGGGCTTCATATTTGGAATATTTTTCTTTTGTTCTAGGAGGGAAAACAAGCTTCTCTAGCAGCTGACTTTTCTATCACTCAGTTTAAACACATAGGTAGGCTGCTGATGGTACATGGTCGAAACAGTTACAAAAGATCAGCAGCACTTGGTCAATTTGTCATGCACCGAGGCCTTATTATTTCAACTATGCAGGTATTTAAAACTTTGTTTCCTGAATAGTTAAAATCACTATGTCTGTCTTTGAAATGTCACAAAATCTTAATTAACCAGTACAATTATTTTTTCTATATTGTATTGCTTTGTATATAGAATTATATTAAATAACTAAATATCTGCTTTTTGTAGGCTGTATTTTCATCAGTCTTCTATTTTGCATCTGTTCCCTTGTACCAAGGATTCCTAATGGTAGGGTAAGTCAAAGCAACAGTTATGATACCTGGTAATAAGTACAGCAAACTAACTGTTAAATAACACCACAGTTAAATAACACCATGGGCTTGGTGTCATCCACGTTTTCCATACATTTATCATGTGTACACTACCAAAACCTGGGATGAGTGTACAAAGAAAAGTCACACTAGGTTGGATATGCACTATATGAGGGGGGAAGTCTCAATATCAGTTCTCTGGAGAGAGAGATCTGCATAGCCTTTGAAGAAGATACCGTAGAACCTGTGCACATACAAGGTGAAAACCATAAAGAAAATCTCCCAGACCAGACCAGCTTCAGCTGTCACACAGATTGATGTACACATTCCGGTGAGAATCACAGGTTTTTATGTTAAAAATGGAGCTGATGCTACTGTGAAATCTCCTCTGAGTGCACTACCCAATTCTGCCACACAGATTCACAGATGTGAATATGTGCAGCCTTAGGAGCGCCTTGGTCATTGGAGCACCTTGCTGCCTTGCAGCAGCTGGTTTACTGATATTGTTTCCCAAGTTATACAGCTGAGAGCTGTGCATATGTTCGTGTTTGTACCTGGTCTCTGTCCCTGCTGACCTAAGAGCTTCTTTTTATTCTCCTTGTAAACAATAACAAATCAACAGTAACTTAAATCTTAGTCAAACCATGGTCTGATTACGCCAGACTTTGCAGATGCATTCAGTAGACCTCTCTAAAATATTTGCAAATAGTTGTGCTAAGTTCCAAGGAAGTACATAAGAAAGTGTGTATCTGGCATGTGTGCAATAAAATCCATAGCTGCTAACAGAGCTGTTAAGATTCTTACTCAACCACCCACCTTCTCCATGTTGTCCAGAGTATAGTGCTCTTTTTTTTCTTCACTTTTCATGCATCCATTTATAGATGAATTTAAATGTCAAGTCTTTGGACTGGTTGTCCAAAGTGCAAGTGCACAGGGAGTATGGTAACAGGTGATAAGCTTGGGTGATAGAAGAAAGAAATGTGTTTATTGGTTTTGAGTGTATAAGACCTCTGTAACTTCTCACAACTAACAGCTCTCAGAACCACAAGAGCAGGTTGCATGTGAAAGCTGCATTGGTAAGCTGCCAAAGTACTGGGAAAAAGAACCCGTTTAATTCCACTTACATAAAAAGAATAATTGAACTCTGTAGATCAGTGCAAAATTGTATCATACAAAAGTGTTAATGTGTGTTCTTTCCTTTCACCTAGGTATGCAACCATATATACTATGTTTCCAGTCTTCTCTCTAGTATTGGATCAAGATGTGAAACCAGAAATGGCATTGCTATATCCAGAACTTTATAAGGATCTCACAAAGGTATGAATGTCCTCAGTGCTCAGCTGCAAACAAATGCTGAAATCCCCAGTGTGCAAAACTGGGAATTCTTATAATCATTTTCTTAAGGTATTCCAAGCAAGACAGATTGCACAACTGTTGCCAGCTCTGTACTATTAAAATAATCCACAGTACCAAACATTTCAGTCATTTTTATTAATACATTTGGTCAGTAACCACTGGTTGCACTGAAATAATTCAAACCTGAAGGTATGTTGATAAAGCAGCCTTGACACTGGCCCCAAACAGCTTATTTTTCCTTTTTAATTGGTAGATTAATTTCTAGATTTATTTTTTCCTAACATGCAGAAGTTACTGCTGATGTCTCCAAAAACTGTCTTCTTTTAAATAACAGATATTTATAACTGATATATCTGAACTCAATCATCCATAGATACTGCTTTCTGTATGTTTGCACATACTTGCAAACAATCAAAGTTTATAGTTTTGTTACCCACAAAAGTGAAACAAATCTCAAGATTCTGTTTTTAATAAGTTTTTTGAAAAGTGCTTCTTCATCCTTAGCTGTCAGCTAGGCAAGTTGAAGGCTTTCCAAGGCAGAAGCAGACTGTCTTTTTTAGGGATAGTAGATTCTTCAAAGATGTTTCTAAAATTTGAGAAGTAGACTCTAGTTAAAGAAAGTCCAAACTTTTCTGAGTCTTTGTCTTTTTAATTGCACTAAATTAGCTATTAGCTATGTTAGTCTGGGATCATTTTTTTTCCTTTACTGGAGATCTTGGTTCTTTCTTTCTCCACTTGAGAATCTTTAAAGTTTTCGAAATTTCAGTCCATTATTAAACTCAAAAAAAACATGGCCTTCACCTGCTCAACAGTCATAAGCTTGCCTGTGGAAAGATGTTCACAGAACTTGGAACTTGCTGCAGCAATGAAGAAGTGCTGATTCTTGCCTGTTCTAGATTGATCATTTCTTTTGTGGCAAAATGGCTGCTTTGCTTGCCACTTTATCCTTTAAAATGTGTATCCTTTCAGCTCTTCAGTGCTAATATATTTCATCAGAACCCTCACAGAATGCAAGACTCAAATCACATGTACAGCATTTATTCTTTGATTTATGCATATATTTCAATCTGTAACATTCACAATCAAAAGATTTTAAATTTATTTGGTAATAGTTACTTGCTGAAAATTTGCAGTAGCCATAAATTCATTCTATGAAAGCAAACAGGCAGTTTATGCAACATTTAGAAGTTACCAGTAAATAAGTGCAGATTTGCTTAAGGTTTTGGTCGTACCTTAAGGTAGGTACATAATGCTGTAGTTGTTTTGAAGACGACATTTCACAAATAAAAAATAAATCAATTTTACTGTAATTATCATTCTGAAAACCAGCCAGAGCATTGCAAGCTAAAGTGTCTCTTCTGTTTAAGGCCTTAACTTCTAAGTCCTGAATTTAGATTTTGTGCTATTTCTATACAAGCTTGTAATGAAGAATCATAAAAACAAGTAGAAGCTTTGTAGACTTTATCACTTCAAAGACTGCTTATTTTACTTGTAAAATGTCTCTCTAGCAATGAACTATTAAAAATATATGAGCTGAGTAGATTTATTTTTTTAAAGTTGTGTTTAACTGTCCTCTCACATGTTTCCCTTAGGGAAGATCTTTGTCATTTAAGACCTTCCTCATCTGGGTTTTAATCAGTATTTACCAAGGTAGGAGAGAGTCCTAATTTTGCTGAACTGAGAAATTTTTGTCTGCTATTAGCAATATTGTTTTTCAGCTGCAGGTTGAATTCCCAAAGCTTAACATTTCATCAGCAGTTATATATATTGCTTTCTGTTTATCTCGTAAATCGATATTCCTGTAGTGTGCCAGGCCTATTCAAAACACAGCGTGATTGGTATTTTTATTGGTGCATGTCGCGTAGAAAGGACATGTTTTTAATTAAATGCTAATCCAGAAAAATTTTAATGAGTGCTTATCACATTGCATGTATTTACACAGTAGTTTTCTTTCATGGAATGACAGAAGTACTATTGAAGAAATCTGAATTATGTAATCAGTTAAAAGTAATTACACTTTCAACAATATCTCATTTATTTGCAGCACTTGACAAAATGAGGTTAATTAACAGTTCATCAGATATATTGCACTAAAAGGTGTTTAATTTTCTAATAGTTTTATTTCTGTATGGCTTTACTTTGGTTGGCTTATTTCACATGTACAAAGTACAGTAAATATCCTTCTTTTAGAAAGATCAATGTTATAAAAATTGCTGAGCAAATTTTCATAATAAGCAATCAAATGTTCAGCGTACAGTTGTGAAAACTGGTACAGTGAAAAGTTTTCTGCAGAGTGTATTGCCAACCTTGTGTGCCTCTCCACCCTACCCAGGTGGTATTCTGATGTATGGAGCCCTGCTGCTTTTTGAATCCGAATTTGTACATGTCGTTGCCATTTCCTTCACTGCCCTGATCTTGACTGAGCTCTTGATGGTTGCACTGACCATACGAACATGGCACTGGTTAATGGTGGTGGCTGAATTCCTCAGTCTTGGCTGCTATGTGGCCTCTCTTGCATTTCTAAATGAATACTTTGGTGAGTAAAAGTATTTTAGTAAAGAACTGGTTTATATTTTAAATAATGTTTTTCTCTCCTTTTCTTTTTTCAGTTAGGAATAGGTGATGTTTCGAAAGGCTGCTTTCTCTATAAGAACTATAACTGAATTCAAATTAGGCCTGATTAATGTTGGGTTAAAATATTCTCTTACCCTTTTCTCCTAGAATTCAACAATCTTTATCCTGTTAGTATGGTTCATCTAGATGAAAAACTTTGCAAAAACCACACGTGCCTTTTCCATTCTTGGTCCAATACTGACAGTCAAAATTCCATACCTTAAATTGGCTTTGAGATTTGCACTATTGAAAATAGATATGATTTGTAAAAAATCAGGATCTTCTGCTGAACTGGTGCATTATTTTGTACACCAGACCAAGTGGACCTCATTATATCTAACTTACAAGGCTAAAATTGCTGAAATATTGTTGGAGAGTAAGGCAGTAGCCTAGCAGGAAAGATAAAAGATACCTTATAAAGGAACCGTTGTTTCATAATTATAGTAAGCTTGTATTAAGTTTGCTTTGCTTTAAGTTTTGGTATGCCATGCTTTGTCTTAAGGTTCTGATTGTTTATAGTTCACATTTTAACAGCAAATCTTAGCAGTCAAGAATCTGAGCATCAAAATAATACATATTTCTTCTTGGATCAACTTATCCTTTAGTAAAAACATATCTCAGTGTGATTTTACAAATGTAACTTACAGAAATGTACATAACAGCTTTAATTATACCTCACAAGGAGCAGAATCCAACTCCTTCTCTGCCTTTTAGGAGCTGATGAGTAACGAGTTGCCCTTCTTCAGCTGCCATTTCACATAGCAGAATTAAGCGTTACGTGTAGTTCTGCCTTCACTCTCTCATGTCCTAGGTGTTCAATGCTAGAGTAGTGTATGTGCATTATTATAATTATTTATTTAATCAGTAAATGCTTCACTGCCTGTCCCAGGTGTTCTGTTACTTCCCAGATATCTCAGGAGTCAAATTTTACTGAAGAAACAACCCTGCTGGGCTTGGTACCTGTATTGTACATGATTTCAGGTTTGCCAGAGCACCCTTTTGTTTTTTCTGACACTGATGCACAGACACATTAATAGAGATTATTGGGTTGATTTTTGAATCTCCACAGTCAGAATACAAATTAAAAGAACAAGAAAGAACAGATATAGGTACTTGCAGTTGAGTCCAGACTTCCAGGAACTTCATAAAGCAGAACTTGTGGCTTCACCTTTGAAAGTCTGTAGTATTGGTGACAGCCAGTCCTTCCATCCTTTCTGGTGTTGTTCTGTGAAAAACACTTTTAGATGGTGTTCACAGAGGTGTAAAAACCGCAGGGACTTTGTTTCATGCAAACTTTTCTGTAAAGGGGAGTGTTTTTCTCTCTGTGCTCTTATATTTGCTGGGCAAGTCCCAGCAACTGAGTCCATAAGTGGTTGCACAGCTTCTTGCAGCCCAGGGACTTAACTTCTCTATTTTTTTGTATTTGAGAGTGCTGAAAAGGCTGCAATTTCATGAGATTTTGTAAAGTTGTGTTTACTCTCTGTTATTCACCAATTAATCTGAGAAAATGCCTTTCTCTTAGTCTCACTTCTGCTTAATGCTTTACTCTTATTTAGTCTGTCGCATTATGACTGGGGGGAGGGAGCTTTTTTTTGTGTATGTGATGTAGCATAAACCTAAATGATGGTTTGCAGTTCAAGATATAGAACAACTTCCGTGGATGAGGAACAATGGTCTAGACAAATACTGCTTGACTTCATTGGCACATAAATTCTCTTCAGTGATGTTATAAGGATCATCTCCTTCCAAAGAAATTATATGATGACATGGCACTCAAATTAGAAAGGCAAAAACAACTGATACTGTTCTACAGCTCTGACTCATGAAAGAAAATTAGTTTTTATGTTTCTGAGTTAATTGCACACAGTGGCCTTTTTAGGGTGTCTATGATAGGTTACATGGGCTTTCAGTATGTCTAAGCAGGCTTAGGTTATAACTGCATAACAAGCTTATACATTGAAATTTAATATGCAAAGTATTTTTAATGAGCAAAGTTGGAGCAGTAAAGCATTCTTTATTGCATTTTCTGAAGTGAATTTTCATTCACATGATCAAGTTGTTTATACAGTAAATTATACCTTGAAGTCAAATGTAAGAAAAGTGCCGATCTATTCACAATCTTAAAACATGACCAAATATAAAATCTCTGTGTTTTCAAAGTGTTTTGATTTAATTGCTGCTTAAAATAATCTGATTGACATGTGAAAGGCAATACTAATCCAGTTAATGCTACTAACATCTTTTTCATTTCCTCTTTGTGTAGCTAACCTGTTTGGTTGGTTATTTTCACATAACTTTTGTATTTTCTGTAAATCTATCCTTTCATTTTCCCTCCTTGTGAAACAGGTATAGGCAGAGTGTCTTTTGGAGCTTTCTTAGGTAGGTGAAGTTTAACTTTTCTCGAAGTTTTGGGTTGGCTTTTTGTTTTTTGATCTTTAAAGATTCACTCAAGAGTAGCAAATTCTTTAATATATGCATTTTTAATTAATGGAAACAATTTTAAAAAAAATTCTTGGGGTTACCTGAGTATTGGGATCTTTCCATAACTAAGTATGACCTAATTATCACAAATAGGGGCAAAAAAATTCATTAGCAAATGTAGTGTGTCAGCATTCTTTTAATTTTTTGTCATAAACAATTAGCTTTTCAGTGTCATGTAGCAATATCACTACATTGTTTTCCCTTGAAATTTTTGGGCTCTAATTTAATCTCTATGATTTTAAGTATCATTCAGTGTAGATGTTGTAAGAAAAAAAATCAATACGGGATAAAAGATCCAAACTAGCAAAATTTCTGTTTAGGAACTTGTATTATAGTGGGTAAAAATCATTCTTACTATTAGAAAAAGAAGGTGACTTAACTTTTTCTTATGAGAGAGTCATGCTTTTAAACCAAGATTCTGTTTCCCCTAAAAATTACTTTAGCTGAAAAACAGTGTAAGGACCATAAAGGAACTCTGAAGTACCTGTCTAAAAAAAACATAATTGGCAAAAGCAAAATGTTGAGGATAACTTTCTGTTGCTTTATTGCCCTTTCTTTAAAAGATTGGACAATAGCATAAGCAAACAATTAAGAGACTTTTATTGACTTTGCACTGTGGAAGCTCCAGTTTCCATGTTACTCCCATTACTTATTTTCCCTTTCTGTCTCTGCAGATGTTGCCTTTATCACGACTGTGACCTTCCTGTGGAAAGTGTCAGCAATCACTGTTGTAAGCTGTCTTCCACTTTACATTCTCAAGTACTTGAAGCGCAAGTTCTCTCCTCCAAGTTACTCCAAGCTTACCTCGTAAAAGTGTTTATATTCCTATGGTTTTTCACTCACACCAGTCTGCAGATTGCATATTCACTGTGCTTTAGTGTCTATGGATTTATATTGGACTAAAGAAACTTTAAAAAAAATCAAAAATCAAAAGGGATAGCATAATTAGAGCACAAAAAGAGGAGGAAACATCTGACAGATACAATAACACAGAAGTACACTAACAACTATCAGAGATAAACTAAATTTTCTTTGTGTCAATTTTTTTTCTTTCATTTTTTATGATTATAAAATAAAACCAAATTACCTTTGATTTGACAATGCTTCTGAATGGTTTCATTGCTACTGCAAAGGATCTTTTGCTACTGTAAAGGATTTTTTCCAACTGTATTTATCTTCTGCTAGTTAAATTGAAAGTTTTGTTATTTATTACATAAATTTCCTTCTTTTATTATTGTATAACTTCCTAATTCAAGCCCTTTCTTTTAATGTTTATATATGGAAAAGTTCATTCATCCATACTTACTATAACAAACCTAATACCTGTAAATGCCCGTGTCTGTATTAGCAGCTATTATTCCTCATCAGACATTGATTAATATGCACTATTTGAATTATGTACTGATGTCTGCATAGCACAGTATTATTTTAGGAGCTGTTGTCCTATTCTGTACTCTCCATTTCTGGCACCAGTAAATTACAGATGTGTGATGTTGACAGCAGTTCTTTAAATGCACATTACAGCCAGGTTGCACAAAAGCTGTTTAAAAATTAAATTATAAATTCTGTACATAATTCCACAGCACTAATTGATCTGTACAGATATCAAAACATGGCTGCTCAGTAAATATGTTTTAAAGTTCTTATTCATTTTGTATTTGTAAAACTGCAAATAGTGTCAAAGTACATTTCTATATATGAGAAGTCCAGTAAACCTTGTATTAGCTAATATGTTTAAATTGCCTTGTAATCTGTTTACTTAGGTTACTCAGGTAAAAGAAAATAAGAGGAACACATGAACATCATGGTAGGAATATCTGTCATCTTCCAAGTTGTAAATGTTATGTTTTTATAACTTAGTTTGGGTGCAAACTTGCCAAAAAAAAAATTCAAAACATTTTTGCTTGTAAGCTGTCAGAGTTGAGTATCTTGGCTGAGTTATGACACTTTATAGCAGCTGAAGATATGTTCCAGAAACTCAAATGCTCTGAGGTAATCTGAAGGGTCCAGTTCTTGCATACTGTACTGGCAAGTGGGATATATTGATTTTCCATTGTGATATAACTTTGCTTTCTCAAGAGGTACATTCATTGAATTTGGCATAGTCTATTAATCAGTGGAAAGGAACAACATAACTATTCATGCTTTCTTTATTAAATATTTATGTGTGTGTTTTTAAAAAACACTTAATATGGATGTCATTTTTATGTTTGACTGTATGCCTTTACAACATAATTCCTTGTTTAGTCTCTTTTCCCTTATGCCATTGTTATTTTGGATGAGTAATATTTAAGTGATAAATATACTACTTCCTGGGAGAGCAGAGGAAACGGCTGCAGAGCTTTTTGGACTCCACCCCACTGCATTAATTTTTGTTTTCAAAGTTTTTCTAACTAGCTATTTATCTGCTTTTTTTGATTTTCATTCCTCATTATAAAAGCAATAAAGCCTAATTTCTACCAAATAATAGTGGTACATTTATTAAATAAACTACTGAAGTAGAGTTTCCTTTAATTACCCAACATCACAGACTAGATTGCCCTGTACCTCTGTGAACTCGCTTCTGTAAATCCCCACAAGATGTCACTGTTCTTGCATATTAGCAGGAGCCTTTCTGCATTTTGGTGTGGTTTTGCCAAGATGCTCCTGATTTACATTTTTGGTTTAGTTCTGTGGTATTTTTGTCATTGATTTGCTTTAGTTTTCTGTTTTCCTCAATAAGTGGTAATTACCTTCAAACAATTAAGAAAAGTTACCAGTGTGCAGTTATTCTGAAATGCTGATGGTGTTTTCTTCAGACCTTTTTGTCCTACACATTGTGGGCTCACAACCATATGCATAAGATCCAGGAGATAAGCAAAGGCTCAGAGTTGGTTGTCTTTCATCTATACATAACATCTGTGACATTAGGCAGAAAATGAGGAAAAAAACCAGAAATTAAACTAACAGCATGAAAGTGATGGTGTTACTGCAATACAGCTGTGTGAGACACAATTGTACCCATGGGTACAGAACTGCTCAGTTAGAACTTAAGGGTAGGTATATTAATTCCCAGCATTAAAACTCTTAAGGTTAGTGTGATAGCAAAAGTATAGGTTCTGTACACAGCTGTAAGCCTTTCAAAAGTGGAGTCAGTTCTCTAAAGTGCCTGCTTCCTTAATATTTCCAATATACAGCAAAGGTCCAGTTTCAGCTCGCATTTTGTTTTTAGGACTGTGGAAGCCTGACTCAAGTGACTTACCTTGCTTTTGAGGTTCAGTTTACATAAACAGATTTAGGCCTTGGCTCTGCAAGTTACACCCAGAAGGACCTTAGATTTACTTTGTATTAAATAAATGTTTACTTTTGTGAGCTCTTATGTCAGATATGTATTTCTGAAATGGTAATCATGTCTCTCTGAAAACATATTTGGAAAACAATTTCAGAACTGGGACAGAATGGAGGAGCAAGGTGTGAACAGGAAATACATCTTCACCAAAGTACTTACATAACAATACGTGGACCATGTTTATTAAGCACATGAGCTGAACACCTAGATTTCCAATGTAGTTTGATGGAAGAACAGAGGGAAAGGAGAGATCCTGCAAAAAAGAGAGAGTACTGGTAATTATCTTGGGTTTTTCTGATGCTATTCCAAAATTATGTGTTCATGTAACCGCTGGAAAACATTTTACTACACAAGGTATTAGTTTGCAAATGGAAGATAAATTAAATCCTTGCATACTTAACATTAAATCTGTAGCACTCATCCATGAATGTGAGTGTTTACACCAATGTTTTTATGTTCAAACTGAGCTTGCTGACTCATGCAATCAGAATTCAGCTGTTTACTCCTAAACCAATTCTCCTGTTTTCTCCCTAAACTTTCAAAGTGGTTGTCAAAAAATGTGCCATTGCTTTTGTATATACACTGGAAGTGTTTGTTATCTTGATGAGCCGCTTCCACTTGAGCAAGCCTGTATTACAAATGTCCCACCCTCCGTCTGCAAGAGTTCGAGCTGAAACTTTTCTTCAGTCTCCATTTAAAACGTTTGAAAGGTGGAGCTCTGTAGTTGGAAACCTTTTTAGACTGGACAGCATTTCTGTAGGTATTTAAGCAAGAATTTTGATAGCCGCTTATGCAGTTAAACAGCTGTTCATCATGAGGATCAGCTTCTCTAGACAAAGAGGAGGTGATTTCCCTACATATTGCTCCTATAGGGTACATGGGAGGGTTCCTTCAACATTGGAGGCTGGAGCTATTTGAGCCTGACCCACCCTGAGTTGCATATTAACCTCATGAGTGCTGGTGAGCTGGTGGCTCACTGTACAAATGACAGCATAGACTTCCCTAGAGGCTTTGGAGATGGGCTGTTAACAGAGATGCTCCGCTGTGACCCTTTTTCCTGCTTTTCCAGAGCTGTGTATTCCTGGGTTTTATATTGGCAAAATAATATGAAAGAGGCTTGCATCTGTTTCACACTTGCATCCCTTCACATGCCCAGAGCTATTAATGTGGCTCCAACAGCTCCTCCAGGGCAAAGGAATTTATTGCCGAGTATGTGGGCTCCGGATGGACAGTTCTTAAAAAAATGACAGCCACAGAAGGAAATCAGGCTGTCCTGCTCTTGCCACTGATGCAGAAACTGTTCTTGTAGGTCCTGCTTACACACATCCATTTCAATTTTATCTTCCATGGACTTTCTCCGTATTTTTGCTGGCTAGAAAGGAAAAAATTGGGTCAGCAGTCTCTTATAATACTTAATTGAATAACCTTTCTGTATCTAGGCTGTTATTATTATAACTCAATTGAAACTTGAAGGCAATCAAAAAAGCCCTTCAATATGTTAGCCCCCTGCAGGGAGGAAAATCAGTACAAGTGAACAAAGACAACACGGATCGAACATTATATGTAAATAAACAGGAGGCACAATGTCTTCAACACTGTGTTAAAAAGCGTAGGAATTTCTTTTGTAAACAAAACACACTTAAAGCGAGATACTTCCCAACAAGTATTAACTACCCAACAGATGCCCTCAGCAGGGTTCACAGCTGTTATTGCAAGTGGGAATTTGCTCAGCCAATTGCCAACAAAATCCGCCTCAAATAGGCAATTGCACTGAAAGACCTATTCGCTACTTCATCGACCAAAACCGTAGTTTTGATCAAAATATTTTACAGAAGAGCTGGTGAAAACTCTGCCACGAACAGAATAATGAGAGCACGCTATGAACAGAATAATGAGAGTGGAGTTGACTTTGCAGTGGAGTTGACAAATTCTGCTCTATTCTTCCGTCCCTGACCAGGTTTTAGCAGAACTGCAGCCAAGGTTTCTCCTGATTGTAGTCTCGGCAATAGTAAACCTCTAAATTGCTCAAAAAAAGCAGGCTTGAGGAATTTCACCTTTGGAATTTAGCCTTTATGCATTACTGAGCTATGAGAAAGATCATCATCTGCTCTGAGGAGATACTGTGTTCTGTAGCTGTGATGCATAAGTATTTATGTGCCTGGCTTTATTCTTCTGGCAGTAAACTAACTTTATTTCCTCTGCTCTTGACAAAACTGCTAAGAATAAAAAGAGCTTTGGTTATAATGATCATGTAGCTTTAAGCAAGCAGTACACAAAATAGACCATTGTAATTCTTATTTGTAAAGCTGCTTTCCATTGTTTCTCTGTAATATACACATCTAGTTTTTTCCATGGGCCCTCTGTGTTTTGCTCCAAGTTCTAAGCATGAATTTGATTTTGCAAAGTAAACACACGTTGTGTGGAAGCGAATTATAGATAACTACTTCAAAAGTCTGTTGAAGATTAATTCCTGGCTGGAAGGCTGGCGGTTGTTAATGGATGAGCAGACCTGTACGAGGTAAGTGTATGTACATATGTTTTGTATTTATTGCAATTATCTATTGCCTATTTGAAGGAGAGATCTGGGAATTCTCAGTCAAGATGCTCCCTTGGGGAAAAGCTCTATGCTGCATGTGCTCAGTGGAGGAAGATGAGCTGTTGTTTCCCCTGTGTGTAATTGGTGGTTGCTGCCTCCTCTTGCCATTGAATTCCAAATTAGCACAGCTACAAACTAGCACAGCTACACTGGCACTTCCTCCCACAGTTTCTGCTTCCCAGAGTACCTTTTCCCTTCATCAGGGTACTGACTATTCCACAACAGTCACTTGAATATGTCTGTTGGTTATCTCAATCCCAGCTGAACGGAGTTTATCCCAGCTGTAGAAGGTAATTTTCCATATGAGTGTCATGAGCAGGACAGGTGACACAGATGTGGTCTAGTACATACTTACACTTATCCAAATGCAACTAAAGCAATTGTGGACAATCTGTGATGGAAAATAAATAAATACAACAAACCTGAGCACATACAATTTTATCAAATTCTAGTAAGGAGGTGAAGGGAAACAAAATTTAACGGCTTTGAAACTTTTACCCTTTGGCTGTAGTGGTTTTGCCTTGCTTATAGGTGCCTTTCAATTTCTTGCATAATCTTCTTCATTTGAGAAAATAGTAAAATATTTCAAGTTACTGAATTATTAATCTGATTTTTTAAAATATCCCAGCTGGAGGCCTTCACATTACCTTCCTACCCATGTATGGCTAGTTTTAATTCTGGTAGGTCCTTTTACATCATGTTCTGTTATTATAGTACATGGAGGGTTGAAAGTTCAAAGCAACATATGAGGATATCTGTATTTTTGCTCAGAAATTGGATGTTACAGTGAAGGATGCCAAGATTGAAGAATGCTGAAGTGTTTTAATTTACAATTCTTGTATGATTCTATGAAATAAGAGGTGGAAGGAAGAAATCTGCTGCTCACAGCAGCTTACGTTTTAGATTCCCTTAACTTATGAAGACTTCAGAGAAAAAAACCCTAACAACAAACCCACACGGCAAATCTTATTTGGAAAAAAAACCAAAAAAACAACATTTTAAGAAAATAAGCCTTTTAAGGTGACTGAGACTCACACCTGAATGTCTGGAACTACTGAAAGAAATCATGTTTTTAACAAACCGTCTTGGGAACACCTGCCTTAAAGAAACTATTCCAGACAGTCAAAATGCTGTGCGTTTGTGCCTACCTCAGATATCAGTCTGGCCCTGCTTGCATTGATTTTTCCTGACCAGGAACGACCAGGACGGGCTGTCACACTGCACTTGCATTGTAATGTTACCCTGATAATGGCAAACATAGCAAGGTACCTCTGAGCTTTGATCCAGCTGTGCCCACTGGAATGTTGGGAGACACCAGTAGAAGTAGTCCCCAGCCTGAGCTGTTCTCCAGTTGTTGAAACAATTAACTTCTGTGTAAACTGGTTTGTAGTGCTGGAAGGGAAGCAGGGAGGAGAAAAATAAGCTCTCTTTGTACAACCTGAAGCAGATTTGGGGGGAGTGGGAAAAAGCCAAGCTGCAGTCACATAACCACGCTGCCAGCTTGCCATCTGTCCAAAAGCAATTATCTAGAGATGGCAGGTGAGGAGGGAGAACAAGGTTATAGCTCAGCTGTAACGCAGAGCCAGCCACAGTCACTGATCTGGTACGCGGCAGCACAGGAGTCTTTCTTCTTGACATGCAGGTAACTCACTCTGCCAGTTCAGACGTATCATCACTGTGAGTGATGGAGTTCTCTGCTGGAGAAGCAGGGAAAGGCTTCTTACAGCTAGCCTAGGCAGCTACCTCAGGGCATGGCAGCACAGGTGTCCAAAAGTGCAGAACTTCACATGTTCTGGTCAGACACTGGAAATGCCTTTGGAGGCAGAAGGCAGGGGGAGAAAATGAAAGCATGGGGGAAACTTCATTTTGCCTAAGGCCCAACAAAAACAAACCTTCACCCCTCCACCCTGTCCTACATGAGACAACGCAATGGAACATCCACACTGTGCCACGCTGCAGGATCCGTGCAGCCCTCTGCAGCTTCCACCTCCCACTGGAGAAAAATCCAAACGCTGCTTGCAGCTATGTTGCAGGAGCCCTGAGCCAAGTCCATGGGGTTGTCTGTCTGGCCCTGTGCCACCCAGTGCTCGGTGTGTAGGCACAGCCAGCCTCTAAGCACAACGTGCTGCTTTGACCCTGCGCTCATAGCAAGTCACTTGGCATCACCCTGGGGACATCAGGAGGTCTCCCTCGCTCTTTCTGCAAACCATCTTGTTTGTGTTTTGATCATTTGATTGGCCATGTCTTTGCCCTAGCTATTCATCAGCACCTTCCATTCCTGCTTGTGGTGTTCTCCTCTGAGTAACCTGGGTGTCTGGGGCCTCTTTGAAATTGCAGCCTGCTGATCTTGTAGCTGTTGACTCAAGCACAGTCACATCTGCGTGTGGGTCAGGGTTGGTGACTACAGTCAAGACTTCATTTATTTGTGTTGTATTTATTTTTAAAGATGGGACACGAATTCCATGAGAGAGACTCATCTGGTGATCATGTGAAGAGAGTGACCAGGCAGCTGCTTGTGGCTGAGCTGCTTTCAGGCAAGCTGAATTCAATATATGCCAGTATTTACTGGCACTGAGGGATAAATTTTGGAAGGAAGACACCAGATAGAGCCCTCCAGCAACTCAAGGAAAACATGAAAAACAAAGACTTCTCTATAGTCTTTCTTGTTACCTGCCAGTCCTGTTTGAGTCGCAGCTCTTCTACTTTGTGTCCCTTCTTTTTCATTTGATACTTTTCCAAGGCATAAAAAATGTGGGAACTTTATCTCTTCTTAAGGGAAAGAAAAAATGGGAGCTGCTTACAAGTCTGAAATACAGCAGTAATCAGCTTCATATTACACAAATTTCAATGAGAATATCAAAACCTGAGGCAGGAACTAAGAACTTGAGATGTGAGGTGAGTCAAGGGGGAAAGCTAATCATTTCCATGGTTTTGCCCATACAACAGTTTCTATTCCCAGTCTGTTCCACCAGAAGTGACTGGTGATTTGAAATGCTACTATTTTTAAAATGTTTGTTTTGTAAGTAGGAGCCTTGTTTTCAAAAAATGCTAAGTATTCACTGTACAAGCCTTCAGTCTCTTGATAAATCTTAAACTGGGCAACTAAAATGCTCAGCTGGAAGGGAATAGACCATAGTACATGAGAAACAAATAGATAATTGTTATTGGTATTGCATTATGGAGCCGAGTAGGATGCTGGAGATAATGATACAGGTTATTCAGAGAGAAAGACCCCCTTTACTCTTTAAGAGACTGACAAGAAGTTTTGCCACCGAGAATGCATGGAAGTGAAAAAATGCAACAATCATAGTGAGAGACAGTGAGATAAGGCTAGGACTAGTCTGTGAGGAGAAAGGTCCTAGGACATCCCCGACATGACTTGGGGAGGGAAGAAATGGTACCTTTTTCTTAGAAGGAGGCAGAATTTTCATCAGGGTGGTAAATCTACTGATTTAAAATTTCGGACATGTTGGGGCTTGGTAGTGTCATTTACACATGGCATGAAGGAAGGTCTTCTTCACTTTTAACCTGAGACTTGATCATCCTCCTTTGTTTGAGTGGCACATCACCTTAGGGATTGCTTCACTCGGGTTTGAAATTTTTTACATGAAAATAAAGTGTGAACTTTTGCTATACTCAGACGTGGTCACTCTAGAAGTTGTCTAGTTAACTTTGGTGTAATTCTGTACCTGTCACTCAATTTTCTTCTCATCCTCCAGATTACTGCAATCTTACACAAATATGTGCACTGCTGAGAACAGGAAATACACCTACAGGGGCTTCTGTCCTCTCACAGCTCTGACTCGGTGCTGTGTCTGGGTACAGGTTTGAGCGGGTGCCCTGCTGCTCTGCCCCTTCCCTTGCCCCGGGAGTTCCCCGGCGATCAGCTCTCTGTTGTAGCTGTGTTCCAGCCCGTGAACTGCTCGAACTCCTGTTGTTAGTCTCGTCCGTGGAAAGCACAGCCAGCACTGCCAGAAGTGATTTGTGTGGAACTTAGGCGATAGAACCGAAGCTTCTTAGCACAGCGTTATGACTGAATAGCCGTAAACTCGTTCTAGGGGAGCCGGCGATGGGAAGAGAACCGTCTGCACAAACTCTCCGTGCCGACCCAGTTTCACAGCCACCAGCCGCTTTCATCCAGTCGGAAGCAGTACCTGCATCGTTTCCCTTCCCGTTCAGCATCCGTGCTATCCAAAGGTGGGCTCGGTTTCAGTTTGCATGACTGATGCGTTTAAGTAGATAAGAGTCAACATCCATAAACACGGGAGGGTTTGCTTTACTATTTTATTTCCAAGTTTCTTATGAAAGCTGGTGTTTTTACACAAGCCAGAAGGGGGCGGTGCAAGCCAACAAATAAGTAAAATTCCACATCCGTGGTCATCATAACCAAGGAAAAAAATCCCTCTTTCAAGGTACACAGTGCTCGTTTTCTAAAACTGTGTTTCCACAGTATGGGAAAGAAATTTTCCTGAACGCTTTAGTTTTAAATCTTTAGACGAGACAGAAATCAGTGTTATGGAAAGAGTTTCTTTCCTGTTCAGTCACTGTCCAACAGCATCACCCCAAGTCCTGCCACTGAGGATGCGGTCTCCACCTGACAGGCTAATTTATTTACCAGTGTGAGTGTTGAAAGGTGAAGGGGTTTCTGCTAGCAGTCCGTCCAGGCTGGCTTCAAACCAAAGTCTTGGGCATTCAGAGCCGTTACCCTCTGAGGCAAGTTTGTGGTTTCTATTGAACTTTTAATTGGGTGCAGGGAGGAGAAAAAGCCCTTAAGAGGAAACTACCCCACAAAGTGTTTACTGTGATAATCTCCGGATGGGGGAGGCAGCTGGGTCAGGACAGACTTTGTGTCAAGGCCCTGATTAACCACTTTTTGCCAGATTTGCCGACCAGTAGTGCCAAGCATCAGAAGCAACACGATCCCATGCTCCTAGCAGGACAGGATGTTTTATCTCAGCAAGACACTCCCCTCCTCACCACTTCTGAATCAACAAACTCTGCAGGGCTCCTCTGCCAGACCCAGCATTGTGGTGTGGTCTCTGAACCAACATTCTGGCAGCCCTTTCCCTGCCTTCTCCTGCCCCACTCCAGACTTTCATAATAATGATCCTGAAAGACTCTCATAACTAAAATGTGAGCCCATGCTTTGGCCCCTCCACAGTTATCTCAAACTGATCTCTTACTGCCCGCCTTTACTCTCCCCTGATCTGCCACTGATACCAGCCTTAAATACTGTTCATCCAAGCCAGTCCCTGGATTTCAGAAGTCTTTCACTGGACTAGGTATCCAGCAGTGGTCACCCTTCAAATGCCTCTGCCAGACAAAGGTTTTCCCTGAGGTCACCAAGTCTAACTAGCCATGAACTCTGAACAGAGGGCATACTCCCGTGTGTGTATGTGCCCATGCACACAGTTTCTGAGGTCTCAGACTGCCTTATCCCGTGGGTCACTCTATACCTGTTGGCACTCCCAGAACAGTGACGGGAGCTCCCAGGTCTGTGTAGTGCTGGAGCTCTGCAGCCCAGCAACTAGCAAAGGAGCTTTCCATGGGGAGGAGGAGAGGCTACGGTGGGTGTGAATGGCCTTTCTTTGTCCTGCTAGAGGTTGCTGGCCGCTTCTGTGAAACTGGCCTGCATTCACTTACTGGAGTGCAGCCAGGGAAACTTGGAGCCAAATCCCAGACTTCCAGACTTGACAGCTTTGACTCATGTAACTTGAGAAACACCACGAGAATTGCATTGTGACACAGTCCTTGTGGACTGCTCAGGGCATCAGTGCTGGGCAGCAAGCAGGCAGCAGCCCTTGAGCAGTAAACACAAGTGGGTTTCACCTCAAAGACTCACCTCTAGAGACTGATTCTTCAGCTGAAGTCCCAAAGGCAATTTCTGTGAAACAATTTTCAGCCCCAGTCTTTAGTCTGTCTTTTCACACCTGCCTTCCCCAGAATCAGCCTGGTGGGTAGATCCAGCTCTGGGAGGTTGTTCTGCCATTGCTCTGCCTCATAGCTTAACAAAGGCATTCCTTTCTGCACAGCTCTGCCCATGCAGTTCTCTCTTGCACCACACGCACATCTGTGGGCAGCCTCCTTCTCATACACCACAGGTAAGAGGTTTCTTTAATTTCATTATTTACTCAGTGTGCTTAAATGGCAATCTGAAAATAAATTTAATTGGACTCTTGGATGGAAGACAGTAATGAAAGAAAGTCCTGGAAGCAAAGGAGAAGAGATTAATTTGTATCATCTTCACAGTTTTTCTGTAACTGTTCAAGGCTTGCATTTGATGTATCTGCATTAACTTGATGTGGAAGAGTCTGTTGGTGAGACCTGAGGCACAGTGTGGACACAGAGCCTGGTTTTGGGAGGCTGTGGGGATTCGCAACAGTTGTGGTTTCACTGTTGCGCTGGAGCACCGTTCAGAGCAGAAGAATCCTGAGGTGGCTTTTGGCATTTTTCTTAGCAATGAGGAAAAGGATTCTCTGGCTTTGCAGAGGGGAGAGTCTCATATTTGTACTGCTGGGGGCTGTGTTAATTCTGAAAAACTTCTCCATGGCCTTTGGGAGGTCCTGCTCTATGCTGCATGCCAAGCAACTGCAATGACCTAACACCTTTGGTTTTCAGAGACTCAACTGAGATAGAAGTTCAGAAGTTTCAGAGACAAACTTAGATAGAAGTTTGACCCTACTAATGTTTGCAAATGTGTCTTGTTCTAGTTGCTAGTGAATTTGCACTGTCACATACAGTAACAGATGCAAACGAAGAGATGGGGTTCTTCCTGGGACTTTCTGGTTCTGCATACTCATTTCGAAATCAATTTAATGCATTTTAATTGCCTATTTTTCTCCTTGGTTTTCTCTTTACAGCTACACACCAGCAAAAAATAATAAGGTAGAGTCTAGCCAGGCAGACTGCTAATGAGGAAGCTTGACTCAAGAAGATTTTAATTTTCAGCATTTGTTCTTCAAGATAGCTACTTCAGCATGCAGGGATGTCACAAAACAGGAATGCTTCTAATGGAACAAAGGCTTTGGGTTTGTACATCATTTTGGTACACAAACAACCAAACCTATCCTTGACCAAACTATAGGAGCCTGCCAATCCCTTTCAGCTTGCTGGCCCCTTCAGTCAAATCACCCCAGTAAAGAAAACTCCCCTTGGGCATGGAGTAAGGTGTGAAAAGAATGAGGGAGATAAAATTCAAGCTGTGAAAAAGGTGTATGTTAAAAGCCCAGTCTCTTGCCAGCCTTTCAAGATCCCTCTGGCAAAGAGAAGCTTCTGTCTCTGCCAACCTGATTGAAGTGCTTCTCAGAAATCCCCCATCCATGAGGCATTTCTGTGAGAAAGCAGAATTAGCCAAGGTCTCTGGCATCCCTGGACAACCAGAGCAGGCAGGATAGCACAGAGTTGTGCTGGGAGTTGGGATCAAAGTCAGCCTACCACCGAGATGCCCCTGATTCCACAGCTGGTGTAGCTCAGCCATGACCTTGGCACCACTAAATGCTGTATCTGAACCTTGCCATTGCTGCTGAAGTAGGGCATTGCAGCTGGAGACATCTGTGTCACCAACCCCATCATAAACCTTCATCTCCAATAGCACACAGCTCTTACCATTTCATCTTTTAGGTTGAAAAGCTCAGAGTTTCATCCCTGTTCAAGACCCCCGTCTTTGGAAAGGCCGGAGTGCTCAAAATTTGGTGAAAATAATAGCAGAGGAGAGTCCATTTCTTTACACCATTGGACCACAGTTCACTACCTACTTTACATGAGATGTAAAGGGTGCTTCTCAATAGGGCATAGCCACAAGTGAGGGAATAAAACCTTGGCACCCCATTTCATCACCTGGAAAATATTTAATTTCTCCCTCAATTCCTCTCATCCCCTGGGTTATCCTATCATGCTGCAAGTAGAGGGGGAAGGGGGTGCAGCAACTGGTGTATGCAAGCATCTGGCACAAGGGGCCATATTCAAAATCGGTGCTTGAGTAGTCCAAATCCTATTCATAAAGTTTGTGAAGGTGAGCCCAGAAAAGTTTAAAGCAATGATTTTGTGTTTGCTGTAGTTTAACAAGGTTACTGACTCTGCCTCAGAAAATGAGGTCAGTAAAATATATACAAGTATTGGAGTATCAATATTAGGAGGATAAACTTGGGTTAGGGAAGAGAGAAGTGCAATAAATAGCACCGTGCACCAGAAGAGAGCTTACAGGGCAGGTCTCCCGGGGCTCGGAGCCGGGACTTGTTCTGTTTAAGAGTTTTGTGCAAATGAGCCTGAGGCTGGCCCGATGTGCCGGGTGTCCAGATGCGGATGACATCATGATAGGAGGGGAGGCTGCTGATAAATTTCAGGAACGCGCTAGACTACAAGAGGATTTGGAGACACTGGGGGGAACAGGCTAATATAAAGGAATTCAATATTACACAATGGAAGGTTATTCATTTAGGGAGAACCAATAGCACATTTAAATGCAGGTTTAATGAACTAGAGCAGGAGGAAACTAATGAAGGCAAAGACTGCTGGTGCTGAGAAGTGGTAGGAATAGCAGCAGTCTGACAAGTAAATACTAGTGCAGCTGAGATATTGGAAAAGAGGGTTCGTGATGCAGCCAGGGAATCCAGGGCTTCATATCGGGTCATTCATTCCATGTGGCAGTGAGGGTGCTCTCAGCAGTGAACTTGAGGTATGAAAGAGGCCAGTCCCCAAATACAGAGAGGAAGGCTACAAAGGGCACTTCACTGCTGGCCCTGTTCTGTGCACTGGGACATGGAGCCTTCAATCTAATAAGAGATGCTTCCATATGCATAGAAGTGAAGGTGGCTGAGTACAAATTTGGGCTCACAGGGCACTTGGTTGTGACCACAGCTCAAGACATGCTGCCTTTGGAGTAAATCAGCTCAGTCTAGGGCTCCTCTTGCTGTGGGGGGAGATGCACTCGGGGACCGACTAAAAGCAGAGGGTAGAGAATGAGAAGGACTTACAGGAGCCTGTCATTAAAAGAAGACCTTCCAGGAGATGTAGAGCTTACAGGCTGGGCAAGAGGGAAAGGAGCCCCTTCTGCAGTGGAAGGGTATGTGCCGCCTTTCCTGACTCCTGACCATCCAGACTCAACTACTGGCCCCTGGACTGCTGAGTGAAGCAACACTTCTGCACATGCAGACAGCCCAGGCTTTGCGTCCATCTTCCTGGGTCAGTGCTTCCATGAAGCCACCTGCAGCAATTCCACTCCTTCAGATGAAACATAGACATATGGGAAAAAAAATGCTCTGCAGTTCCTGAAAATGAAGGTATGATCCTGTGCCTTGTAGGATGGATGAGGTGAAAGCCACCATCCCCACAGTATGCAGGAACTGATCCCTATCACAGGTCCCAGTCTGCCACAGATATCATAAATCTGATGTTTCCCCTCCCAAGGAGAAGGCTCTGCTCTGCTGCCAGCTTGAGTCCCTGTGTACCCAACGAGCCTTTCCTTCATTAAGTACTCTTGAATGAGGCAAAAAATGTGTTACCACCCCCTGTACCAGCAGCTGGGGAATTCTGAAACTTTAAGTATTTCCAGAGCTAAAATACGTTGCCTGGGACAAAACCTTGTCACTGCTTCTTTGCAAGTCTAGCAATAGTGCACAAGTACAAACAAAGAGTTAGGCATGCTCTTATTTTTTAACCACCCTGCATTGTACATTCCATCGTCAGGGTCCAGGAAGAAACGCAGAGCATTGGTGTTTTCATTGTTGATGGTTGTTTTGCCGTGTGAAGAGAGTTCCTGAATCGCCACGCTGAGACCCCAGGGTCACGCAACAGAGACGGAATTCAGCCCGCTGCTGGCACCCACCTCAGCTGGGCCAGCTGCAGGAGGAGATGCAGCACATCCACCCCAGCCAGCAGCAAGGGTTCTGTCCTGTGCCTGCCCACAATTTGGGTTTGTGCAAGGGGCAAACTCAAAATGAAACAAAGGGGCACTGATGCAGCGTGTATCATTATGAAATTATTTCTCTGAAATAATGTCTCGGTTTAATTCAGTCACAGCTTTCTGTATATGGGTCTGGTGTGGCTGTCTGATGTCTGTCTTGATTTCAAAAAGCCGGTGTCTGAACAGATGACTGTAGCTCCAAAAAGGTTTAAGGTCCTTTGCCTGCAGTCACTGGCTGCATTCCTAAATTGTCGTTTTAAAAGAGTCCACTAAATCAAAAGCCAGGTAAATCAACAGAGCACTCAACATCGTAATGAGACCAGTTATAAGGTAAATTAAAACATTATTCAAGCACACAAAATTCCTCCTCTGGCATTTGTCCTGCTAAGTGCAATGCACCTTAAAAGTGGTGAAATGATTTCTGGCAGCCTGTGAAAGAGGCTGTGTCAGGGGGATGGGAGGCTGAGCCCAGCCTCTGCCTTTGCACCAGGTTCTAACTCTGGGCAGCAGCCGGCCACTGCTCAGGTGTGCTCCCTGCCTTGTTTGAAAGGTTTATGGATGGGTTTTCAAAATGGTGCTGTACCAGCCATAAACACTGGCCATGTGCTGTCTCAGTTTCCAGCAAATCTTGTTACAATTTTCAAAGCAGGGGACTAGAAAGACTTTAATTAGGGCCTTGGTTAGGGAGGCTTGAGATTTATAAATCGTTTGTTAAAATGAATGGAATTCTGAACAGATGCTGATGCTTTTGAAGCTGCCAAGACCCAAAAGATGGGCATGCAGACCCTAAGGATGTGGCCACTATTATGAATGTTAGATATAAAAGACTGTAAGGATATAAGGGCAAGAAGCCCAAAACAGGACAAAAATTCAGTGCAGAGCATGGGTGGCTTTTTCTGATACATATCTTGGATTATGGGATTCTGTGCACTTTTTGTAAGAAAATTATATTGGTAAACACTGGAGAGAGAGGTTCCCCCCATCCTGCTTTCAAAACACTCTTGTGTACACAAAGCTGAAAGTTTTCATTTTACAGGACACAGCCCAAAGAAACAACTTGCCCCAAGTCTTGCTAGCAGCTCAGGGTGCCAGTCAGGCACAGCCTGTCGTGCAGTGTCACTAACCTATGTCCTCTGGTGGGGCAAGAACGAAGGCATTTTGGTTGAACTAGAGGTTCCCAGAGAAATACTGTGGCTAGTGTGTGCAAAGGTTCATGCAAACCATCCCTCCCAGACTGCTGAGGCCCAACGAAAAGGAGAGAAAAGGAAAACGGAGGAGGGAATGCACAGACTCGCACAACTTCACATAATATGAAACTAATCCAGTGAACACAAATCAGACTCTTTGGTGATTAAAACATCCTGTATAAATATTCTGCAGTATTTTTTAAAGAATAACACTACATGCAAGAGCTGAGAACAGGGGGCAAATTTATTTTTTTGCTTGCAAATATGAGCCGAAGGGGCAAGAAGTGGTCAAAAATTGCCCACTGAGCCTGTATCATATGGCTCCTTCCTGGAGCAAAGGAGTGGTGTTTGTGGTTGGGAGGAAGCATGTGTCAGATGGCCAAGCTGCACAGGGAATGCCAACATGGCTCTGGGATACACAGGTGGCTCCAGAATTGGGGGTCCAGCCCAGAAATCACCATTGGTGGGAAGTACTGCGATGCTGGGGCACTGCTCTTCACATCTGAGAGAGGAGAGAGAGGGGAGGCCCCTTTTCTACTCCTACCGTCCCTCCTTCTACAACATACAGATTTTTTCTTCTTATGATTTTTCCAGTACAAGCTAATTGCTGTCAGGGCAGTGGAAAATGGGTGGGAACCCAAAAAGCCTCCATCCTAAGGCAGAAGCTCTGTGGCCTGCTCTGTCCGCCTTCTTTACCAAACTCTTCTCCCAGCCCAGCTGCTTTCCCTTGGGAGAGCTGCAGTGCACCAAGCACACTGTCTCCCACGAGCATCACCTCGACGTGCAGCCGCACAGACAAGTTTCTCAGCCTGACCCGGGCCACACAAGCCACCGCACGCTCTCTCAGCCAAGGAGGAAAGGTAGAACAGGGCAGCTGATTAACCCAATTACTGGTTAAGTGGAGCAAGCACTTTGTTTTCAAGCACAGCCATCTCT
>VZRQ01002543.1:1179322-1237240 GCA_013397975.1 Machaerirhynchus nigripectus
CCGCGTCTGCGCCACCACCGCTGCCAGGGTGCCAGAGCGTGGCGGGGGTCGCGGCGGGAGCCATGACGGGCGTGGAGACCGAGCAGGAGTTTGACTTCGACTTCCTTTTCGAGTTCAAGCACAGCGATGAGGGTGGAGGGGGGTCGCGGCGGGGCGGCCGGGGCACCTCCGGGGGTGCTGGCGGCGGGATGCTGCGGGGAGCCCTCCTTGGGCTGCCCCGTTCGGGGGGGGGAAAGGCTACCTCTCCTCGCGGGGGGCGGGGTGGGGGAGCCGGCAGTCCCGGCCGGACAGGTCGGCCCGGCCCCGGGCGGTGCTTGTCGCCTCAGCAGCGCTGGGAAGCTGCGAGCGGGGCCGCGGCGACCGGGATAGAGTCCTGCCCGGGCGGCCGGCGCTCCTCCGGCGGGGCCCTGGCAGCAGCCGAACAAGGTGCGAGCGGAGACGACCCGTGGGGCCGCCGGTGCAGAGTTTTTAGAACTTTGGAGTTGTTTGAGATGTGCAGACCCCCGCGTTGGCCGCTCGCACGGCTTCTGCTGTCTTTGGGTCTTGCCCGTGACAGAGATTGCCCGGTTGAAAACGCACTTCAGCGCCCTTTCCCCATCCCCCCGTGAGCCGGACTTAGGCTCAGGGTTTAGCTTGAAGGTCATCCGCAAATAAAAATAACGGGCGTGAATTTGTCACGGGTCACAACTGTTCCTAACTCTGGTGTCTCGGTCCGGCTGTCTGGTTTTATGGCTTTTAGCAACACTTGAGGTGGAAGCGAGGCGAACAAGCCTGTAAATGGCAGAGAGAGAAGGTTGCCGCTTCCTGGTGCGTGGTTAACTCGCTGCGGTGCCGGTGATAGCGGGTCACCGTAGAGAGCTCTCGTACAAGTGGATGACTTAACGCTACCTCGGAGTAGGGCTGTGTTTGCTCTGTGCCTTATCTTTTCGCCTGTAAATTCTAGCAGGTTTCCAAATTCTTGCCTGCCCAACGCAGCCTGCCAGGGTATGAGCGAAGGTGTTTGTACCTTCCTAGCTCTCCCCAGCTGCCCACCTCTCTGGCACAATGCCAGTGTCCAAATAGTTGGTATGAGCTTCTAGTTTTTAGAAAAAGGCAGTTTTAAGAGTTTCACTCGAAGCTTTTCAGGTAAGTGTTCTAGTGATTAGACACCTAAGTGTCTAAAGTGGAGGGGCCTAAGCAAATGAAGTGCCAAAGTCCTAGTCCGAGAAAAGTACCTAACTCAGGCAATTTTGAAAGCATGAGTTTAAACACAGACATAGATGTGGCTTCATTTTGAGAAATGTAAAACAGCTCTCATCTTCTCTGAAGACCCTACAGACTGCAGTCGTTCAGCATTCCTGTTATTCCTATTTAAATATAAAACGGTGGTGCTCAGTGCCTTGCAGGATTAGTCCATTAATGAAAGGAATAAAACTTGCTTGCTGTGAAATTAACTAGAGGAAAAAATTGAGTTTTTTAACTGCTACAAAGGGAAATGTAATATGTGGAGTTGTGCTCACAACTGAAAAGGGTCCAATTTCTTGTCCTAGTTATACTTAAGTGTGGATTTGTTGGAAGAGAACTGTTACAAACCTGCACTGGTCTATCTGATACTGGGGTTTGGCTCAGGATATTAGAATACACAATTAAAAGTGTCTTGGTAGTCAGTACACTGGTCCTGGGTGCCTCTGTGAATCACAGTCGTAACAGTGCCACCGTGGCAAAGCATTACCTGCCTTTCATCCCCATCAGGGCTGTCAAAATATCCTACACAGCTACATTATGTGATGCAGCATTTTATTTCTGCCTGTCTCATTCACGCTGGTGAGGAAAATGTTATAAATGTGACTATGGGTGTGTGTTTGATGAATTTTGTAAATATGGAAGTTTTGGAGAATGAGCTTTTTCAGAAATTGCAGCAGGCGGTTTTTAGTTACCAAACCAAGGGCTCTATCCTGTTCCTAGTTCTGGCTTTGGGGCTTTTATATTTGTGGGCATATTTTCTACATGCTGCCTGTAATTTTAAGATACCTAAATATGTTTGGAAAGCTTTGGATCTTGCATCTTTCTATTTTGAGTACTATTGTATGAGTTGTATGATGTTATTTTTCTTGGCCCTTTAAAAGTTGGCTTTAAAAAAATGCAGAATAGTTCTAAAAGTGGCTATTCTTTGCCCTGTGAATAAGGGAACTTGTTGCTCATAGCACTTGAGCCTGTCTTTTAATAATTTTTTTAAAACTGGATTCCAAAGGCTCATCTGAGCTTTATGTTGCCTATTCAACCTGGGCTGCAGATCTCCAGCAGACTGCAGTGTTTGAATTTCACCCTAGTCATGCATTAGAATTTAAGTGAACTGCTGGGCTTACAGTACTTACCCCTGTTATTTTGTTTGTTTACCTATTTATTTTCAATACAAGATCTAAAAGCTGATTTTGCAGTCAGCAGAGGCAAAGCCCACCTGATGGGTGCAGAGCTGGGGCAGCCTGCCGAGCTCTTGGTCCCCTGCCTGGGCTGTCTGGCTGCGTGGTGGGGACTGGCTGGGAGCAGTTCCCAGCTGTGCCATGTCACCAGTACGTTCCAGCTATGTGCCAGACCAGGAGGCTGTGGATGGGTATGTGGAAGACCGTAGCCAGTGTCGCAGCAGCAGCAGTGTGGTGCCATGAACATCACCTTCCTCTGGAGCTGGAGGAAGCAGTGAAGGTGCTGAAGCTGCCCTGAAGGCACTACTCTAGACCCTTTCTCTGAGCTAATTTCTGAAAAAGATAAGGTCTTACCTGTGTTGTACCATGTCAGGGTTTTTTTCCATGAAGGGCAGGAGGGGGAGTGGTGGTGGTTGTGGTGACACTGGGTGGTGCGGCCAGGTGGTAGGGCAGCAACAAAAGGGAACTGATTTTGGAAGGAGGGGATTCTGATCCCCCAGATGGATCTGTACCTTGATGTGACCAATGCAGTTGTATTGTTTCAAGTAGCACCTCTTTTGCTGTACTTCCTGCCTGCCTAGTTGTTTGAATAGAGCGTGAAGCTGCAGCATGTTTTGAATAATCCAGTGTTATTTGCGGCACACTGCAGTGTAATTTAATGACCCTTCCTCAGCAAATGGCCAGTATCTGAGGGCAGACTAGAGAACGAGTTCAAAAGGTGTTGTTGCTCATCATTCCCGACTGTTACCTGCCGTGACATACATCAGCTGGAGTTGCTGTGAAGCTGCCACAGCACATTAATTTTTCCTAAGTACCGTTTGCCTTGGAGTCGTTGCCAGTGAGAAAGGTGAGCATGGGATCACAGGTGGATGACACCAGAGAGGGCTGAGCTGATAAACAAGAGAAAGAGAATAGCTGGCTGTGCTGGTTACCAGCTCGGAGGCTCGTTTGCATTTGCAGAGCTCCTTGGTCTCCTCGGGAATAGCAGCTGCAGTAATTAACACAGCTTTTCCGTATCTTCCGAGGGAAGGTGCGCAAGGTGACTGCCAAGGGAACTTGCCTCCTGGGATGGAAAGAGACAGGTTTCCCATGTGGACTCGCTGTGGCCGCAGGGGATGTAGAGTTTCCCTCTGTCCTGCAGGAAAGTGACACTGCTGCCATAATAAACCTCGGGGAAGGCTGGTGCATTGCAAGCACAGCTTGGGGCTGGAGCTGGAGCTGGGTGCATTTCCAGACTGCTGAGAGGAACTGTGTTCACTACAGCACACCAGTGTTGGCCAGAGTCAGAGTTCAGCGGTCATTGTCCCTGATAGAAACGTTTTGCTCTCTTTTCCCAGTAAAGTAAGAGATACTGGCATTAGGGCTTGCATGTCTGGCTCATGTGTCCTGGTGACACAGAGCCTCCCTATTTCAGGAAGAATAGAGATGATGATTCCTCATCCCACCACAGCTCAGAGCACCAGGGGCATGTTGTCTTTGCTTGAGGGCTGCCCATCTCCCCCATGGGCAGCCCGCCATTATCTCTGGGTGGCAAAAAGAGTTACGTTTGCATCCCTGGGACAGCGGAGCAGAGCTGAAGGGGTCCCTTCAGCAGGCAGACAGTGAGACAAGGCAGAGGTAATCCCGTGTGGATCAGCTTTGAGACGCTGGTCCCTGTAGAGCAGCAGGGATGGAGGTGTGCAAAGGGCATGTTGTTCCCTGCGCTCAGTCAGGGAGCCCGTTGGCACAGGGCTGTGCTGTGATCTGTCACCTTCCAGGTTTTCCACAGTGGCTGTGCAACTCTGCTCTTGCTTTTACACACCCGGCACTGCTAAATGGTTGGAGAGCTGGCCCTGAGCGCGCTGCTGGCAGTGCTTGATGTGGCGTGCGCAATAACCAGCAATTTCAGTGGAATTTCAGCTGTCGCTGAGTAGTGAGACATCCATGTTTATCCTTCACCTGGCCTCTGCCAGTTGGGCTGGAGGATAAGTGGTCCCAGAAACCAGAGCAGGTCAATAGATCTATCTTTTTCCAAAATCCTAGTTAACTGGAACCAGTTGGAAACTTGCTGTAATGGAAATTTTGGTTGTGTATAATTTTTTTAACAGAATGCAGTTGATCTTATTCCTTGCTTTAGTCTGCCTCCACTTTTGTTTTTTTGTCCAGTCTTTTTTGTGTATTCCAACTTTTCAAGGGAGGGAGTTAGGCTCACTTATGTAAAAACACATCTCTTCAGTTGCATCTCTGAGTGCTGCAGTCTCCCAGAATCTTGGAACAATGTTGTTTAAAGACTCAGTTTTTTGCTCTGAAGGTTCATCTGAGAATCATGTCCTCAAGACCAACTCTGTCTGTGTACATCCCCCATCCTGAGATATCTTGTCTTGTGCTGTTCAGTTAGTGGCATTTTCAAGGATGCTAGTCTGCAGCCTCTCCCCCAGCATGGCACACCTGTGGGCTGGATTGTTAAGGAGAGCTGTGCTTTTGTGTGTTGTGCCATGTCCCTCCATTTCAGCTGGGTATGTGACTAAGTGAGTATATTTGTGCAGCACCTCATGTCATTCTTTGTTGTTTGTTTGTTTCTTCCAGAACACTATAGTTATGCATCTTCAAATGTAAATGCTGGCTTGCCTCTAAATGTGGCACATTCCTCATTGTCAGCTCCATGTCATGGCCTGCAGACATCAAATCCCGTCATTTCAGTTGTCCCATCGACAAACCATCCCTCTGGATATGGAGGACACATTGACAGCGGGGCCTCCGAGTACTACCTGCCACCAAACATGAGACCTAATGGAGCTCCAGCGCTGGAGAGCCCCAGAATTGAGATCACATCTTACATGGGATTGCATCATAACAACAACCAGTTTTTCCACGATGAGGTGGAGGAGGCCATCCCAAATGCCAAGCGGTCGCCTTCCACTGCCACTTTGAACTTGCCGAACATCGAGGCGTACAGAGACCCGTCCTGCCTCAGTCCAGCGAGTAGCTTGTCTTCCAGAAGCTGCAACTCTGAAGCGTCTTCCTATGAGTCCAACTACTCGTACCCATACACTTCACCTCAGACCTCTCCATGGCAGTCCCCGTGTGTCTCTCCGAAGACCACCGACACAGAGGAGGGCTACCAACGCAGCATGGTGGCCTGTACTTTGCTCGGTTCCCCAAGGCACTCTCCATCAACGTCTCCCAGAACGAGCATCACAGAGGAGAACTGGCTGGGGGCTCGCAACTCCAGGCCTCCGTCGCCCTGCAACAAGAGGAAGTACAGCCTCAATGGCCGGCAGACCTCCTACTCCCCACACCACTCCCCCACTCCTTCTCCACAAAACTCGCCACGGGTGAGTGTCACAGATGACACATGGTTGGGGAACACAAACCAGTACACCAGCTCCGCCATCGTTGCTGCCATCAATGCGCTCACCACTGACAGCACCATCGATATGAACGATGGGATTCCCATCAAGTCGAGGAAGACCGCCATTGATCACACCCCATCCATGACTCTCAAAACTGAACCGGCTGGCGAGGATCACGGGACCATATCGCCAACTGCCGATTTGTCACCAGAAGACTTCTCCAGCTTTCAGCACATCAGGAAAGGAAACTTCTGCGAGCAGTACCTGTCTGTGCCACAGCATCCCTACCAGTGGGCCAAACCAAAGCCGCTGTCTCCGACATCCTACATGAGGTAAGGAACCCTGACTCAGAGGGCAATCCCAATAGTATCTTTATTGCATGCTTTTGTTTCCTCCTTCCCCTTCCTGTCTCTGCTTCCTGCCAAATCTGCCCATCCACTCACTCCACTTAACTGTGTCTTGTGACACTGCCTCTGTTGTTGGTGTGGTGTGACCATGAGTAAAGCCTTGAAGGGTACAAGAGGCTGTTCTAGCAGCTGGCTATGCATAGGTTGCACCCACTTTCCAAGGGGTGAGCCCCAGGCTGGGCAGTCTGGAAATGGGGCATTCAGAAGCTCAGGCAGCAGGACAATTTGGTGGCGTGAAACCTGTTGCTTTACTTAAAGTTTATTATGTCTCGGTATTTTTATATGGTAGGACAACGATATGGTCTCATTATGGTGACTGTTGCAGGGCCTTTTACCTTTATATTTTATGCACAGTGAATGCCAGTTAAGTAAGAATATGGTTCTTTTGTGAATCATTTCAGCTCATCTGAAATCATTTCAGTTCATCTGGAGGCTGTCTATCAATCTTTGTCTGTCTCTACTGGACAGTGATTCTCTGTATTTTTCCGTCTTCCCCACTACTTCCGTTTAAAGAAGAAAACCTAATTTTTCATCTGATAGTGGTTCAATCTGTTAATCAAATTTATTTATCACAAAAGGGCTCTTGGTAGGAAGCAGCAAAGAATAGCCGAAATCTGAGTTACATTCATTGCATTCTCTTTCTGTCGCAGTTACAGACTTTATTTTGGAGTCTTCTGGAAGCTGTAGTATGTAGAAGCATGTGGTGCAGGAAAATAGTTCAGCTTTCCAAGGGTTAGTAGGCTGTTCCCAGTCCCTGGTTGTGATGGTCACCCCTTTTCCTCCTCTTCCCCAAGCACACCTGGCTTCTTGCTCTTGACAGTGAAGCTGCCTTTCTCAAAATGAAAGCAGTGAGTGTGTAGCTGAAAAGTTTCAATTAGCAATGCATTCCCTGGTTCTCAACCTTGTCAGTCTCACCTTTCTTTAGCCAGCACCTCTCTGCCACATGCTGTCTGCCGAAACTGAGGTGGAATGGTGCATGGCTCTTTGTGTTACAGCACACTCCCCTTCCTTATCATTCTCCTCTGCATTGCCAAGCTCCTTTCAAGACCCTGGCTCAGTTCAGCACTGGGAAGCGCAACAACCTCTTTGGGTCTGGCCACCCAGAGTTAGGCACTCACTGCCTTTCAGAGCTGGGGTGCAGATTTCTAACACCAGGCAAATCTTTCAGAGCCTTCCTATTTACTTAGAAAAAGCCTTTTACATTCCCCCACTGCACTGCCAAGTAGCCCGCGTTCATCAGAGAGGCCGGCGCTTGGCTGTTGTGTCGGGGGCAGCTTTTTGCCGATGACTTCAAGGGCAGGAATTGGACAGTTTGACCAAACAGGCTTTTATCTTTCCGTTGCAGCAAGCGGCCGTAGGCGCTGTGCCGCGGTCCATCAGGAGGCACCCGGCGTGCCTGTGTGCTAACACAAACAAGAAAGGTGAAGTGCACAGAACGAAGCCCCACTATGTTGTGTATTTAACATTTTTTTCCACTGTTTTGGTCTTGTATAAAATATGTTTCCTGGTTTGCAATATGTTTCCATGTGATCTCATTAACTCGTGCTCTAGGGCAGTTGGAAGTTAGTGTTGAAATGTGATTTTTAAGTTATTTTACCAATCAGATACACTGACAGTGCTTCCTTCCACCAAAAATACCTCTCGTTTTATGTATATGAAAGTGCTGGGCAACTGAGCATGGACGTCAACAGGATCACAGCCTACGCAACAGAAACTGTTATTTTAAATCTTTCCAAAAAAATTGGTTAAGAATTTGTCACAACAGAGCTGGATTTTTTTCCTGTTATGTTACACATCTGTTCTATTTCAAACGCGAGGGCTGGAGGGGTGGATTCCAACAAACAACTCGGGCTCCAAAATCTACCCGGTCATAATGATTTTGAGATAACCAGATTTGATTACCTCCTCTGTCTCTTCCTGAATATGCGGTACAGTTTTCATCAAAAGCCAGCATGCCTTGGAAAATCACTGACGCCTTTCCCTCCCTCTCATGCATTCCCATCTCTTTGGGAGCAGGCTCAGGCAGACCATCAGCTGAGTGCTGTCCCCTTTCCCAAGGTTTTATAGTGGGCATCAGTCTAAAAGGGAAACTGCTTTTTGCTATTGTTTCCAAAACTGATGATGTTTTTAATTTGTTGTCATTAAAGTTCAGTCTGCTTTAGGCTTTTCAAATCCTGGAGCAGGGAAATAGTAAGAGTATGTAATGAGGGTATTATATTGCCTGCCTTAACAGAAATAGAGTGTTTATGTGTTTTGTGAGCTCGGATGCTCAGCCTCGTCCCCAGGCTGTGGGCTCTTTGCTGTAGCTCTGGGCTCACGCTTCTCCCTCCAGACTAGGAGCATGTGACTGTTCCTGCACGGGACTCAGCATGCGGGTGCAGAGGATCACAGGATGGAGTGGGAGGACAGAGCCTGACCTCGCAGCTGAGGCTTGAGCTGCACAGGTTAACCCAAGGCTGGTGGGGATTTGTCTGCAATCCTTCTGGTTGCAGCCCAGGGCCTTGCACCAAATCTTTGGATGCCGAAAATACTTAGAGACCAAGCATAGGTTTCAGGGGAAGCATTGGAACAAACCCTGAGGTAACAGTGGGAATCATACCTTTTCTAGACCAAAATGAGTTATCTAAATAACCAGTCTGCCTCAAAAAGTCCAGGAGGTAAATCATGATGCAAAGAGTCAAGAGATGGTCTTTTTGAAGCTCTCTTTCAGCTTTTATCTCAAAGATCTATTTTTATTGCTGTATTTATGCATTGTGCTGTCTCACTCAAATGCAACAAGTTTCCGTCTATAGTCTCTCTCTTAGAGTTAATGCAGCAAGTAATTTTAAGAGAAGCACTCCACTGGGCAGTTACTGTACAAGGTGATGCTCTGTGTTTCTCAAGCCCTTGCTGTGTCAGTGGTGTTCCTTCTGTGCATTTTCTCCATCACTCCAAAGTGCTGTGTAATCCAGAATGTCTTGTGGGCAAAAATGTCAGAATGGAAATACAGGACTGGACTTCTGCCTTCAACTGTGGGGGCCCTGTTAGTAACTATTTCCAAACTAAAATCCCATTTTTTGTATTTTGTACCTGCTTGTAAGCAGGTCCTAAATCACCCTCTATCACAACAAAAAGTAGAGGCACTCACCAAAGTGCCATGCTGTTGAGTATCTTGCACGTTTTTATATTACTTCCTCTTTACCTCCTGTATTTGACTAAACACAACCTGAAATTTCCTGGAGGCAGTTTCTTACTCTTTGAAGAGTAATGCATTGTAGTTATATCAAGTGTTATCGATTTAATCCAAGGAGTGTGTTGGCCTTTAACACTTGAATTTGCACTAAAAGCAGTATTTTTCAGGAGGAAGAGAAATGGTTGCGTTTGTTGGTTGGGCGTATGGCATATATGAGGTCTACCATACCAAAAGGAGTTTCCAGGAATAGACAGCTGACTTTTAAAAGCTCCCTATGGTGTTTTCTTCCACTCTTAATTTTTTTAACCATCAAAAGCCACATTTTCTTTAGCTGCAGTCTCTTTTTCAACCTCAAAAATATGCATGTATGTTTTTGACCTCACAGACACGTGGTCATATAGTTTTACATATGGAGACTGAAGTGTGTACCTAGAGAATGTATGGTTGGATACCTGTCTGCAAGTTGTAAAAGCACATTTGACTTTTGACATCAATGAGCTTTTTGGGGGTTTTTGGTGGATTTTTTGGATTCTACTTTCGGAACTCTGACAGTATTAAACTCAAGCATCCAAAAATTGAGGCCCCAAACCATATGATTTCCTTACAAACTATGATTTTAAAATGTTGCAGACATTTCTCTTCTTTCTTTTGGTTTGTGGACCTTTCAGATGCCTTTTTTTTTTTTTTTTTTTTTTTTTTNTGTTTTGTTCCAGATCATGAGATAGAGGGCAACCCTACTTGGGAGAAGTTGAGTTTCTCAAGAAATTGGGGTTTTCTGAAGGTGGAAAAAGGCACCAGCAATCTTAAGATGAGATGAGATGAGATAGTCAGCGGTGCAGCAGCACCGGATTTGCTGGCCTGTGCATCCATGGTGAACTTGCGTGTCTGTGACAGGCAAAAGGAAGTTCCTCAGACAAAGCAAAGGCAGGGCTGTCTGGGCAAGCCTCAGTGAAGTGGGGCCTTGTAGTTGTGTGGCAGTGACCATCTCCTGGGACTCGTTAGTGTTGATTGAGGGGCCGGCGCTGGGAAGTGGACAGGGAAGAGCCCGAAATGCCACTAACCTTTTTCTCTTTTCTGCTATATTCCTGCCAGATAGGGATATTTGGATGCTTTCAACATGTTTGGTTTGCCATCACGTAGCAGTGACTTTTGATTACATTCGGTTGCTGTACCATAAGGCTGAAGACTACTTGGAAGGCTGTCTCAGTAAACTGATACATTTTTGTTTGTTTGTTTGATTTAATCCTCCCCACGCTTTCTCCCGACTCTTTTTCAGTTCATTCAAACAACCCTGTGAGCATCTTATTAATGGCCTTCCTTCACCAGCTCATTTTAACACCCCAGGATTCTAAATTCAGAACAAGCAGAAATGCGATGCCAGCCACTTGTTATCTCCATTCCTGCAGCAGTAGTTTCTTGTCCTTTCTCTAAGCCATCAAATGTGAAACTTCCCATGCAAACCAATCTCTGAGTGTGAATTTTTAGGACAGTAGTGTGAAGTATTATGTGGGAGAATGACGACAAATAATGTTTTCAGACTTCAGCATGAGGAATTCCAGTGTGCCTTATGCACTTCACAGAGGAGCTACTTGCTCCACGTGCCAGCAAAATACAGCCAAGTCTGGGGTGGGACACAGCATCTATTTTAACAGCTCACAGCCAGATTGCTCAATTGTAAGGCAGGAAATTCAAAAAAAGGGAGTAAAATCTGCCCATGTTAACTCATAGGTGAAATATAAAGCAGGTGTATTTTTCTGACCACAGTCAAGTTGGTGGACATGTAGCCATCACCATTGTTTTTGTACTCTTTCAAAGTCATACACAGGGATCTTTCACAGGCATCCACTTTGATGTGAGACAAGTAATAAATAGTAAATCATATTGCATTTGGTGCAAAGTTGGAGCAGGTTCAAGCTAGCAGCCTGGTAGAAGTTTCAGCAGCCCTGTGGTTTCTCTAGTTTGTGGATTTGTTTCTGTAGGAAAACTCCTTGTCATAAAAAAATAAGTTTAGCACAGGGCACCCAGTCTCAGCTGTACTCCTTCTAGGTCACTCACTTTACTTCAGGTGCTGAAAGACACTGAGCTTCTTCTCCTAGGCAGCTGTCTGGGGTGGATGACTCCGTGCTGTGGTACTTGGCCAAGAGCAGGGTTAGTCCCAGGGTGAGACTGGCAGTTGTTCTTATACCTTCTGCAGTTTGGGACAAAAAATGTTTGTGAATCTCTTTTTCAAGTGGCCTTGGGCACCTAGCAGCTTAGAAAGCATAATGGTAATTCAATTCCCAAAGAGATAGCAGTCATGTGAAAATGGAGTTTAAACACCTTTACGAAGTTTAGCAGAAGTTTTTGGCTTTGTTTCCTCCCTGTCTGTATTGCAGTGGGCTGCTAAGTATCTTTCTTTTTTTTTTTTTTCTGTTTTTTTGTAACTTGATAAATCTTTCTGCTAAAGGCAGAAGTCAGCCAGACTGGATAATCTGTTTTTGATTTAATCATATTGTGTATCTGGTGTATGCAAAATAAATCACTATTCATCTGGTTTTTAATCTGATTTATGTAGGACGGAGTTATATTGAGCCAGTTTTCTACAGCCTAGCACCAGGTTTTGTGAACCTGCCTTGAAGCAACCATAGCTCATTACAGCATTTAGGAGGACTACAGTGAGATTTATTAGGGTGCAGAAAGGAATGGAACAGGTCTTCGGCTGGTGCTAAATGCGCTCTGAGGGAAAAACACTGTTGTGTATTTGATAGAAGACATTTTATTCCTCTTCTTGACTGCTGTGGTGGGGCTCTTCTCCCCTCCACGTGACGCTGGCTTGATGAGGTAGTTTGGGCCTTTTCAAATTGGTATTTGCAGCAACCAGATTTGATTTTACCACTACACCATTTGCTTGGTGGCTTTTTCCTTTAACCACGTTTAGCCACAGGAAATTAAGTGCATGATGAAGATAACCTAACATAGGAAATAGCTCTGACAGCCCCAGTCCATGGCACTGCTAAATGCATCACTTTGCTTCCTTTATCAGGAAAACTCCCATTAATTGTCAATCTATAATTGGGCAGGTGGTGCTTTGGAATTTTGATGGTAGATTTCAGGCTAACAGCAAACTGTATTTTTATTTGCAGGCTCTATTTGAGATCATGAATTTTACAACTAAATTATACTAACATTTTCAGGTGCTGATTTGAAAGAGGGAGTTTGTGTGTTTTTCTTTGGTTCTTTTTTTTAAACGAGATGTCATTAATTACAAAACTATCACTTCGATGTATCTTAAAAAAACCCCAACCCTCTTCATTTGAGGGCTCCACACTGTCAGTCAGAGTTGTCCTTTTTAATTAAGTGTTAAAAATTTCTAACCTGATAGATGTTGTGTCCTCAGAAAAAAAAAAAATCCATCAAGTGAGAATTTACTTAAAACCAGAAACATCTGTTTAAAAATGTGTGCTGATCATCACCAGGAGAGGCACAGCTGTTTTGCTCTACTCTTTGTCATTTATCATTAGTCAAATATGCTTCATCCAGAATTTTTTTTTTTTTTTCTGAGTAAAATATGTGTACCTAAAGTGCTAGGCAAAGAGCAGTGGCTACATACGATGGCCATTTGTCTGTAATTTTCTGCTATCTCTTCATTCCTTGTGTGAGTGTGCAGTAGTAGAAGAGCTTCCCCTCAGCTCTAGGGTGGGCCCTGGGCATTTTGGGGGAAAGACTTGCACAGGAGCTCAAAAGGTGCAAGCTCCTGCCTGTAGCCGAGGCAAGGGCTTCCATGTGTGCAGGGGCAGAAGGCAAATGCAGGGTTTGTCCCTGGCAGGACCTTGCCAGTGGAGAGAGTGCCCCCCTGGCTTCTCCTGACTCCAGATGTTCATGGAAGCTTGGAATCTGCACAGAGGCAGTGAGTTTCTTTAGATGAGCTCGCATTTAGGGTGAGCTGGGATGGATATTTCTCTTCCTTTCTGTTACGAGGCTCCATGTCCTGAGGGCTGGAGAACAGAATAGCTGGAAATTTGGAGCCTGCAACTTGCCAGTGAGCTGTGCTGGGTTAGCAGGAAGTGCCCAGGGAGCAAAGGTAATCCTGGTCCTCACCCAGGATGGGACTTAGTGGCTCCAGCTGACCCCTCTAATGTGTATGGTGTGTGTCCATAGGCATGCAAATACATGCCTCAGACTCGTAAACAATGAAGATAATGTAGGAAAACTTAGCACCACCTGAAGTCTCAGCAGTGCATATGCACACAGGCAGTAGCAGATGTGAGTTCAATATGCTCATGATACAGGGCTGGGTAAGCACTCACAAAAACCCAGAAGGCAAATCAAAAAACCTGCCTGTGCTAGTGGTAGAAGTCCTGTTCTGCAGTGGAGCCAGCAGGGCTGCCTTGGGGAACGTGAGAGCTCTAATGCCTGGGAAGCCACAAGTGCACCAAGTTTGGATCCCTGGGATGGTAACATGGAGTATCCAGCTTCCAGCTGAACATTTGTAGTGCACACATCCAGTGTGGAAACTCTTGCACATCCTTTCCCTCAGGAAGCTCATTTCAGCTGTGATCCCTGCTGTTCAGACTGTCCTTGCTCACGGGCTGTAGGAGTGAGGCAAGGATCCAGTAAATCCCCAGTGCCCAGCATCCTCACAGGCTGGAGAGAGCTGATGAGCCCTCAGCATCCTCACCTGCAGGCTGTGGTGGCACAAGCCCTCTCACAGTGCCAGGGAGCCCTGGCCCATGGCACCTACAAAGGGTTGAGGGACACGATTTTCTGCTTGCTGGTCATCTTCTCCAGGCTGGATGGAAGAAGTAATAAAGTTTTACATGAAAGGGTAGGGGAGTGTGTTGCAGTTGTGCTGTTTTAAGTACTTGTAAAGACTTTCGAAGGACACTCAGTGAAGAGAATTCACCAAAGAAATGGACATGAAATTAGTGTTTTAATTGTGAAGCTTATTGCTTCAATTTTAAGATTAATAAGTCTGTCTCAGGGCTGCTGTTTCTACAGTCCTTGTTTCTTTTCTTTCAAAGCATCAACTTGGCATTTCTTAGAGGTCTCCCAGCTATTTTCAAGTGTAGTTTTATACTGGAAGAGGGTTTCTAAGAATGCCGCTTCCCCACCACTGCATGCTGTTGGGCTGCTTGATGGTAATGAGTCCTTAGTATTTTAGTTAATTGCAGAGTCAGTACTGAGCCAGAAGAGTGAGCTATGTTTTCTGCAGGCTTGCTCATCACCATCTATAGGATTCATAAGCAAGTTCTGACTTCAGAGCTTGCTCCTTTGCAGTGCATTAACCCAAAAGAGATCGGCTTTGCTTCCTAAGGCTCTCAGACGTGCTTTGTGCTTGGGAATGAAGCAGGGAAATGGCTTTTTTTCTTCTTTCCACCCCCTGTGAACAGAGCAGATTTGTTGAAACCCATTAGATTCATTAAATGCCAAACTAGTTTGACATTCACTTTCACTGCAGAAATCTTCTTCCTAAAACTCCCCCTGTGTCTTTCTGCCTACCTTTTTACTTTTGCTTCAAGAGTTAATATATTAAGATATTTGTAATCTGTGTCTTAAAAATTATCAATTTTGGATACAAGTCAGATAGCATCTGGACCAACAGATACACTTGACCCATAAATCTTCCTAAAATAGGCATTAGCTTCTAAATTACTTATGCCGTTATCCTTATTGATGAAATTTTAACTGTAAGATGGTGACGGACGAACTGCGAGACGCAGTGTCTAAAGTGACAGTGATGGCTGCTTGTGGTTTATGATGGTGTACTTGATGTTAATTTTTAATCTGTTTTGCTTTCCGTTGCAGCCCATCCCTGCCTGCTCTTGATTGGCAGCTGCCATCTCACTCAGGACCTTACGAACTACGTATCGAAGTGCAGCCGAAATCCCACCACCGAGCTCATTATGAGACAGAAGGCAGTCGAGGGGCTGTGAAGGCATCTGCAGGGGGCCACCCCATTGTGCAGGTACCAAACCGTGTAACGAGGAGCGCAGGTTGTTTATCTCAGTGCTCTGTGGCGAGCACCATTTCTTCTCTAAAACCAAAAAGAAATGGGAGATTTTTCCTGTCCTCAGAGATTACTGCACGTGAGCACATTTTAGAGCGTATTTTAAACTGAGTGGACCAAGCCTTTGGTGAAAACAATGCAAGAGCAATATGAATATAGGGCGAGTGGATTGCTGCTCTGTCCGCATAGGACTCAGCGAGTGTTCAGCTGGCAAGTGGTGACCGTGGACCTATTTGTGCAGGCAGACTCCAGACATGTGGTTTATACTGAAATCAGCTGGGGACGTGCCTCAGTACATTTAGTCCTTAACTTGCAGTTGGATCTAATCAGAACTGTGAATGCATGTTGGAGTGCAGAGCTGTAGCAGTGATGTAGAAGTATGTCGCTGGTTTGGATGTTGCAGTGAGTTCTGAGCAAACTCTTTTAGAGTTTCTTCTGTTCAGTTCCTAAAATCCTTCCAGCTGCTCTGGAAAGCATCTGAGGTCTGAATCTAGTTTCATGAACTCTACCAAGCTCTTTAGTTACTCTCTATAAAGCATTTAATTTAATAATACTCTAAACTGACCCTTAATTCATTTATATGAGTAGTCTCATTCATTTTTAAAGGGCTTTGCTCAGGAGTAGGAAGAACAAGATTTGGTTGTTTAAAACAAAAAAAGAAAAAGTAGGGGGAGAGAGGGGGAGACAGTGCCTGTCCCTCCTCAGCTGCTGCTTCCTCACTCAGCAGTTAAACTCCCAGTGCCACCCATCACGGCTGTGACCCTCTGTGCAGCAGAGCCCAGATTTTATCGCTGCCCAGATGCCACAGGACCCATGGATGCCAGGGCACTGCTTCCATGCTCGCAGTGCTTGGGCCCGTGCCACAAGCCAAGCTGCAGGAGCAGTGGCTTGTTGAAAGCCCAGACGGCTCAAGATGATGTACGGACCACACGTGCAGGGCTGTGCGTGTTTGTTTATTTGCTGTAAACCCCTGTTAGCAAACACGTCGTTGGAAGGAGCGGTGGGAGGCTGGGATGACACTGGGCAGAGAATGCTGCTGTGTAAATGTGTGCTGCTGCCGCAGCTGGAAGAGGAAAGTGAGGGGAGTTTTCGGCACCAAACACACTTTAGCTCTGCCAGAACTCGTCAGTAACATGGGATTATGAAAGTTGTCTGCTGGAAGTTGAAAGGTTTTAGCAGAACATTTGTGAATTATATGAAAGAGGGGCTTGTGGCAGACATGCTTGTTGACAATTAATGCCTGCTCTGTTTGTGGCTTGATGCAAAGAAAAGCAAATGGGGAGGCATCAATTTGCAATGGCCAGCTTGGCACTTAAAGTTTCTTACGTGCCTTTTGGAAAGACTGAATGTGATGCCAGCATTTAATTGGACTAAATGTGTCCAGACATTTCCCCTCTCATCCCCTGTCCCGGTCTGTCAGGAGTGAGCATGCTGCTTCCGAACACAAACAAGTGTCAGAAAAGAGAAGAGGAAATTACGGAAGGGCATGAAGGGAGAGGGGAGGAAGCAGACAGTCCCAGCCCTGTCAGTTGACTCTACTGGTTTAATAAGGATTAATGTATTTTTCAGTCCTTTTATTACAACCCGAACATCCTTTTCTCCAAAAAGAACAGAAACATAAAGAGGTGCAGAAAAGCTTCTCCGTGCTGACATAGCCATCATGGCCAGTTACCTCTTTGAAGAAATGCATAAAAGTTCTGACTTAGACCAGAGGTGAATAGATGGATGGATTAAAAGTAGTTCCAAAAAGAAAGAAAGTATTTATAAATAATTTTTGTAAGAGAAATAGTAAGTACTTACAAATAAAGAAATACCTGAAAAACAAAAGTATGTATAAATAAGCAGAGGAAGATGAAATCTAGGGAGTAATTTCTGATAAATTGGTGATGGACAAAACCTGAAAAATGCATCTCTGAATCAACGTATTTCCAGATGTTGCAGCTGTTTGGGTCAGGTTTGGTTCATCCCACTGGGTTATATAGAAAGGAGCCCAAGTTTTGAAGTTCAAACCCAGATGTAAGCTCAAACAGAATCTGTATGTCTTCAGGTGAGAGATTTTGGATCAAGCTTTTCGCTCTTTAATATTTCTGGTGTTTTCTATTTTGTTGACTCAGGGAAAACTCTCATAAAATCGCTCTGTCCTCTTGTACTACCCTTTTGTGTTGTATTTTTTCCCATGTTGACAGTCAGGTCTTTCTTATGTCAGTACTTTAGGGAAACTTGATTTAATTCTGCTGTTGTTAAAGCTCTCCCCCTTTATCTTCAGTGAGAAGAGAATATGGATGAGGTCTCACTTCTCGCTCTGTTTTTCTGTTTCTCTCTCTTTGTTTCAAACCCCCTCTCATTTGCGTCTTGCTTCCCAAACTAGGAGATGTTCTCGCATTAATACCTCCACAAATCTACTGGGCATGCTAAGGCAGAGGAGAAGTAAATCCAAAAAGCATCCACCGTTCATGGCATGGTTCCCAAGCAAAATTGCCAGGAGGTTGCTTTCTCTGCAGCCAGAGCAAGTTTATCTATTTTTTCCAGGCAACATTAGCTTCCTTGCTGCTGATCCATCTCTTCTTTTAGGAGGTGGAATGCCTGAGGATCAAAGGTTTCTGAGGCAAGCATGCTGGATGAGGAGAGCAGTGGCATGGGAGGCCAGGAGTCTTTCTTGGGTATGACATGAAGCCCAAGGTTGGAGACCAATTTTTTCCTTGGCTCCTCCAGGTTGGTGACTTTCCTGTGGAGCTGGAGACAGCCACGTGTAAAGCTGAGGACCTGGCACTGTACGCAGTGCCACCACTGTATGAGATTGCTTTTCTCTCCCGAACCTGAGCATGGGAAGGGGCAGGCAGAGCTGAGCATGGCGGGCTTCCTGAGGAGTTCATACTGACCCACGCAAAGGGCAAGCTTGGTAGGTGCTGGAGGCTGCCTGTGGCAGCAGTTGTGTCCACCACTTGCTCCTTATCATCTCTGCATCATGTATGGGACTTGCTCACTGGAAGTTCCTGTGGGCCATCTCCCAGGCATATTTCATGCCAGTAGGATTTCCCGTGGATTTCCTTCCATGCAGCACCTTCCCCACTGCACTTAGGAACGATACGGTTTGGAGCGCTTCAAGTTGCCTGTGAAGGCTCATGAGCCTGGTAACACAATATTCCTCTCTCTCACATTTCGCTTTTGCCTGTTTGGGTGTTTGGCTGCCATGGCAGCTCCAAGCTATCGCTGTTCCCGATTGCTAAACGTTTGGAGAGTGGGATGAGCCGGCGCGCCTAGCGAGCTAAAAATGCCACAGAGGATTGGCGAGCGAGTGGTGCTGGGGAGCGGTGCTGGTGAGCTCATGGCTGGCACCGGCTTTCACCCCTTGGCTTGGGGAAGTATTTTGCGAATTGCTGTTGCCTTTGGTGATTTCAGACTGGAGTACTCCCACTTCTGAGTCAGAACAGGGACGGTGCCCTGGCTGGCATCAGGTATTGTGAAGCTGCATGTTGTGTCAGGTGAGGGTTAAATCTGGGACCACTCTGAGGAGCAAAATCCTGTCTGTTAGCATCCTGCTGGCACCTAGTCCTTCTCAAGAGTTCATGGCTGGGGTGAGGATTTTTCAAACAAAGCAAGATGAAGTGAATGCGGTATTTAGGAAACCCACAGCGTTACATAGCTACAGACACGTTTTAAGTGGGGTGAATTTAATTCAAGGGGTTTACATCCAGAACATCTTAAAAATGTCCTCCATTTGGACCTATCTCCCATTCTTCATTTTGGGAGTAGTGGTGAGGAGTTGCACAAGATGGGGTTTGCATTCCAGCCAGCGATGGCTCTGTTTCAGCTGCAGGTAAGTAATCCAGCAGATAAAAGTTTGGGCTCCCCAGGGAGGGATGGCACCAGATTATAAATGTATGGTCTGTAGATATTTTAATTAATAACTCATCTTTGAAATAAGTCAAGCACTTTGACTGCCTGAGATGGAATTTTTACAAGCAGGGTGTGGTGTATCTGTGAGATAAAATCCAAATACTCAAGAATGTTTAATTAAAGGGCATTATGTACTCCCATAGAAGATTGTACTCAACGGTGAAAGAAAATATTCAAATGCACGGAGTAGCACTAGTAAGCACTTTCAAAAGCCATCATTATTATTAAGTTTTTTGACACAAAATATGCCAGGAATTCTCTTCAAGATCACTCCTAACATGAAGTAGATAAATTGGTTAGAAAAAGGAAAAAAAAGGAGTTGTAAGGGTTTTCCTTTTCATCTAAATAACCAGTACTATCCAGAATGTTTTCCTCTTGAAAAATTAAGCTAATATGGAATATACAGTGAATACTGCCTTGCCTTTCACTGTACCTCTTTGCAGTGAGGTGGTAGAGGTTGTATATGGCTCCTGTGCTCCCATACAAAATTTGATCTGAGCCTCTGAACAGCTGAATAGTCTGAACTCCCTCATTTTACAGGCAAAACACAATAATTTGTCTGCTGATTTACATAGTCAAAATGTTGTCTGTGCCAGGAGATTTGCTCACAAGAGTTGTCTGTGTCCTTTCTTGACAAGATCCCAAGTAGGCATTTTGGGTCTGATTTTCAAAGGCCTTGAGGCATATGTTGAGATTTTTAAATCCCCTTATGACTAACAAGTGTCAGACTCTCCTCTATGGCAGTCACTGCCTTGGTATTTTTTGTACATTTCACATCACCATAATTAGGCATCAACATGCCCCTGAGTTATTTGTGTGCCTCAGTAACACATGGAGCGTGTTATTGTTTGCTTCCCATGGATCAGTTGGTTTTGTTGCTTTCAGATAACAAGCACAAAGTCCCAGTGCAGGTGCTGGCCACCACAGGTATCTGCCAGAGCCTTTTCATCTTCAGACCCATAAGCAATGAATACCTTTTGCAAACCCCTTGGGGAATAGAAAGCCTCGCTGACAAAGTGCTGTAACTTCAGGGGGCATCACACTCTGATCAGCACCTCTCTTCACACACAGCCAAGGGCACAAGGTCAGACGGTCCTGTGATAACCAGAAGGCTAGATGGGAAGAAGAGAGAACTGAAGAGCTAAAGGAAAAGACTGGAAAGAGGTTTCATTCACCACTGATGACAGGAAGAAGATGAAGGTATAAGGATGCCAAGAGGAATGCTCTTCCAGACAGAGCAGGCCAAGTCCTTTGCAGCAATGTTCTGGTGCTGCACAGCAAGAGTGAACCCATGGCAAGTCCCATTGTATGGGACCTGCAGTGTGTTCATAAGTGCTTTTCTTGGTAGGGCTCCCCCACTGCTGCAAGTTTGTTTTAAACAACAGAGCTGCCACCATTGCTGAGTGAGTCAAGGGGATTAGAAAGAAAAAACAGTCCCTAGTGGGTCCAGCTCATGGCCGTCTGACACCTGACCAAGAGGAGAGGATGTGGAAAAAAATAGTGTTAGCTTCTTTCCCCTTCCCTCTCTGAGTCTATCAGAGCAGAGCAGAGGGCATGTTCTTGTTAGTAAGCAGTGATTCAACTCATCATGCCACAGTGGACTTCCTCTCTGTGCTGCTCTTAGCTTCTTTTTAGAAGGCAGCATCACCCTTTTGTTGAGATGGAAATATAATCCTTCCTTATGGTGGGCATATAAAGACATTGGCAAGCACCTGTTAGCCAGGTTGCAATTAATAGCACAAAGCCATGCAACCACACAACTAACCAGACAGCAGCCTACACTTTATAGCCTTGTTTTAGACAGCCGGTACTTCTTAAGAATAAATCTGAGCTAAATGGCTTTCTCACTTCTTGCTTCTATATAGTTAAAGCTAAACCTCAAACTAGCAGACAGATAATCAAAACTGAAAAGTAGAATGATTTGGCAGATGTTTTAAGGCTGCTATTGCTTCTATAAATCCAGCAAATGGAAGAACGCCCACTGAAAGCTTTTCATCACTTTTTCTTTTTTTTTTTTTTGTTCGGAGAGCATATTTTGGAAAGGAGGGATTTTCTCATTTTTGGGTTTCACATGAAGTTGGTCCCACAGAGTAGCTCCACAAGCACAGCTGTATCATTAGCTTGTGGCCTCCCTGAGGAGGGGTAAGTCCAGAAGGGAGCCATCCTGGAAAGTGTGCTGCTGTCAGCCAGAGAAGATTTCATGACCCTGAAAATGCAACTTCGGTTCTGATTTATGAGCCATCCTGGGGACAGGCCTCTGCTGTTTGGTGCAACGGCCCTTTCCAAATGAAAAACGAAGTTTCCATCAGCCAGTGCTTGGGGGATGCACTCTGCTCTCTGTTAAAAATGACACCTCGCCCACGCTCAGCATGATGGACGCTGCAGTACATATTCCGGCTGTTAGGATGCTGAGATATTCAATCTGGCTTTCCTTTAGCCCTGGGTTTGCCTTCAGTTTGGTCTCAGTGGCTGCAGGCAAAGCAGAAGTTGGTTCTGGCCTTGAGGGAGGAGAGGATGGAAAGCATTCCCCCTCCTTCGCTGGTGCTGTCTCCATTCCCTTGGGAAAGGGGATGATGATATCAGCTCCTGATTTTCCTTTTCATTGGCCTCTTCTGGTTTCCTTTCAGCCTCCTTTGCAACAGGGGAGTCAGTGGCATTGCTGTCACTGTGTGGGGTATCTTCTAGCTGTCCTCTGGTGGCAGTTGATAAGGCAAAGACCTTCTAGATTAGAGACGAAGCAGAGCAGTCATCTTTATCTCCAGCACTGCTCACAGAGCCATCCTTTCTGCTTCCCTTGCCAGGCTGGTTTCGTGACCAGCAGCACATGCACCCTGAGTATCTACAACCGGTGTGATAGAAGTCTGCAAGGTCAAGAAAGGCAGAACATAAATGTAGTAGTCCTCTCTGATTCCTCATTTACTTTTCCTCAGGCCTTGTGCTGCATCCTTTTAACTTGCTGAACTGCTTTCATTGTGGACAGAGCGTTTTTTCTGCATGTTTTCTAAAAGGCTGATTCATCATAATTGTGGAAGCGTACCTCTAAAATGTGTACTACTACTTTCCAAGGAAGAATCAGGACTCATCCTTGACTGTTAGTGTGATAGTTTTTCTTGCCCTTTCCATCCTTTTTGTCCTGTGCTCAATATTGCATCACTTCTGCTAAAAGTTGCAGGTGCCATGTCTCTTGCTCTGTCACAGAACCAGAAGGCAGAGACAAAGTTGCAGATGCTTCTGGTTAGCCAGAAGAGGCTACCAGTAGTGCTAGAAATGGCTACAAAAGGCTACCCACTTTTCTAAGGAAAAATACAACATGCATGGGTAGATGTTTTGCTTGTCTGAAATTACCAGACCTCAATTAAAAAACCCCAAAAACCCCAGACTCAAACCAAATTACGTTCAAAGCAGTATTGGGGTGCTCCCGAAGTCAGACAGCTTAGCCTGCTTAATTCAAGCACACGCTTAGGGGTTTGCTGACTCTTAGTTTGTTTAGCCATTTTTGAGAAAATAAGACTGGATGGGTGAGGTGTTGACAACTGGATTTAAAATAGCTTTTCAGGGAGGTTCAGGTGATACGTGAGGCTGTGGTCTGGTCATGAGCCACAGTTGTCACTTTGACTTAGTTTTGGTTGCAGTTGAGAAGACCTAAGCCAAAGTTAGCAATCAGCAAATCTGCTACAGAATTGCCAGATTATTGCACATTAACATGCACCCAAAATCTGAAATGAAACACAGTTAAAATTAAAATGCAGCTTTACCAGAAGCCAGATGCTTCATTATGAGCTGAGCTAACCTACCTGCCAAATACTGCTAACCTCCATGAGGCAGGCGATTAATTTTTTACAAGTCTGCTTTGGGAACTAGACATCTGTCCTCTATTCCTAAAAGTAATATCTCAGGGCAAATGGTTTTTTTTGCGTGGTACTCCAAATTACATAAAACATGTATGTGAAAATCATATTGCCTGCATTCTGTATGAAGATATACTGGGGGCCAGTTCATATTTCAGGTCCCTTTCACACCCACCTAGCTCCATTGGCATTTCTGAATTTATACTTTCTAATTTTTATATGTAAGAAGAGTAAAAAAATTACATCTGTAACACACCTTGTGATCTGGAATATCACTATATATGGTTATAATATAGATTTTCCATTTTAATTAGTCATTATTTCAACTAAGGCTGAATCAGTGGAAAATATGGTGTCAAATTGCTCTCTCAAAGTACATTGCATCTTCCATTATGAGCAGGGGTTTATAATTTCTTTCCTTGTGAAAAATAGCTTGAGATCTTCTTTGATACATGCCGTGAAAGGGAGATGATCCATTGTAGCATCTGCTGTATACATACACAGAAGTAAAATTTGTTGCATGCTGTCAGTGTAGTGAAATCAAATAAATTTTTTCCTCCCTCCACATGTTTAAGAAATAATTTAGCAGGAGTTGCATATTTTCACTGAAGCAGTTGAAACATACTAGTGATCAATTTACTTACACATGGTAAAAATAATATAGGTTGCAGACAGATTTGTAATGCAGTTTTTAAACACCTGTTTTTAATGTTTCAATACCCAATAAAGCAGAGGAACTCCTGCTTTTGGTTTGCATGCAGACGTTATGCACACTGGGATTTAAAAGTCTGCTGCCTAGGTTTCAAATGCAGTAAACAGCACTTGCAGGCACAGTGTGGGTACATTTTGGGGAGTTAAAGATGCTGGAGTCTCCCTCAGTGAGTTTTGCTCTTTGGGACACTGATAACATGGTTTTACAGCCAAATGTGAATCCTGGTGAAAACCCATAGTGCTCAGGAGAAAGAGAACTGCTCCCTCACCACTTGCAATCCTACTCACATAGAAATACTGCTGGTCCAGTTCTGTGTAATGACAGAGGGAAGAACTGTAAAATAGATGGAGCAAAGTGATCTGTTACAGTGAAACCGAGCACTTAAATACATCCTTAAACTTTCATAAAGTGGGATTAAATGTTGAACATGTGATTAAGTTTTCTACCAAGCAAGAATACATTGATAACTGGCAATTAAGTGTGCAATGTATTGTCACTCAGGTTACTTGGCTGCAAAATCTGGTGTAAGACATTTTTGCTGCCTTGCTACGGGTATTAAAAGAGATTGGATGTCAGGCATGAGTGTGTGGGGCTGCCAGCTGCCCAAAAATAGCATGATAAAGGGGAGCAAGTTGCAGTAGCTGCATTCTGTTTTTGCAGGCCTCTTTGCTGCTTTTCAGGAGACCTACTAAGTTTTCTCTCTTAAAAATCTGATGCTTTTTGGGCATCAGTTGCAGGTTTGCTGTATATTGCTACTTCCTTCTGATGGTTTTCAGGTGAATGCTACTAACTAGATCCTCATTTTCCTCTGTCTTCAGTCCCTTTGATTTTGTGATCCCTTAGGATGACTGCATCTTATTTTTGTTTTGCCACCATTGTGCCTGTCCACATCTAATGGCCATGAAGTCTCTGAAGCTTTTACTGGATGTCCTGATAGCAATGATACTACGTATCATGTATGTATACATGCCTGTATCTTGATAGCAGTGATACAGGCATGATGATACTGGAGCCAAACTTTCCATCACTGTCCAAAATCTTCCCATTACTTTCCTCTGTCTTTGGGCAAACTGTACCTTTCTTCATGTCATCCAAGTCTGTAATTTAGGCTGTTCAGGGACATCTATTATATTTAGCTGCTCGCTGTCCCTGTGCCAGCATGAAAACAGCAGTATCAGCATGTCATGCATGTTCCGTGCAGAACACGGATGCCCATACTTGCTCTGCTTAATAGGCCTCATGTCCCTGTCGCGTTGGCTCCCTGCCCATGGAATGACAGTGGCTTGCCTTCGGGAAGCCCGCAGCACATCATGACTGCACAAATGGATAAATAGCTGGAAGGGAGCGGGGTGGGAGAGAGATCACGTATCATTTCTGGAGAGCTGTTCAGAGATGCACTGTGCACAAAGCCCTGGTGTAGCTCACACATAGAGGGTTAGTCCCAAGCTTTCATCCCCCTCTTAGCGTTTTCACCTGAGGCAGCTGCTTGGTTTGTCACTGCAATCAGAGACACCTGAGCCTGCGATGGTTGTGACATGTCAGGATTAAGAAGCTGGAGCAGGGCTTGCACGGGGCTGCTTGTGGTCACCAGTGGCCAGGACTAGCAGCGCCTTGGCTCTCCTGCTTGCACACTGGGATATAATGCTTTGCTCCTGAGCATGGGCAGAGAAGGGATGCAAGTGCCTGTTTTGGATGAGACCGACCATTGCCAAGGCAAGCACCAACGCGCAGGGCACTGGATGCAGCCATGGGGCAAGGGGATGGGTGTGGGGCAAGGGGTGGATGCTGCACAGGTGCTCCCAGCAGCATGCCAAGGACAGCAGGCAGCACTGGGGCTGGTGAGGGGCCGAGTCCTGCTGCCACCCCCTTCCCTGCATATCCTGGCCTGACATGTTGTTGTTATGATTGCTATGGAAATAATTTCAATATGTTTCGCAGCTCTGAGATGCTGTGTCTTGCATTGTTTGGCTGGAAAGCTGCTTGACTGGTTTTGGAGGGTGGCTGTACATGCACAAATACTAGCTGATCTTTTTTTTGTGGTGGAAAGTAGGAGATTCACAGCATGGTTTTAATTAGAACTGCTCATTTAGTCTTTCATTGCAGTGTGTTCTTTAGTTGAAAGATAATTTAATTTTCTTTGTTTTGGAAGACTTTCGTGCTTGTCTGTGTGAAATGTCTTTATTTACTGTGCTTCATTGTGCTTTTGTGCATAGCTTTGATTATGAGGAGAGTCAAAAACAAAACTTCCCTGGGCTGTATTATTTTCTACCTGCTGTGGCTTTTAATACAGTCTCACTGGTACATATGTACCATGTGTCTGCATTTCTAGGACAAAATCGTCAGAGAAAATTGGCAAAGCATGCAGGGTTAGATTTAGCTGTAAAACTCTTACTGACTTGAACAGGAATAGCATGTCTGAAAGTTGTGAAGTGCTGAAGAAGTGTAACTGGTATGGGTCAGTTTGGTTTTTCATCTTGGAGAAGTCCACAGAAGGTATCATTTGTTGAAAAAAAGGCAAACCCCCCAAAAAATCCTGCCTCTTGCAGAACTCTGTATTAAGATCTTGTAACACCTCCTCTTCAGTGAAGAGTATTTAGTCTGGTTGTAGCACAATGCAGCATGGATCAGTCTTGTTTATATGTACAAGAATATTTAGATAGTGCCTGTCATATCAGAATTTAAAAAAAAATCACAAAATAATGTAAATCTCTCCCGTAGGTGCAGGAACTCATAAAATTGCGCAGAATATACAGCTGCAAAAAGAAAGAAATCTAGGTGGCATTTTTTAATCAATCCTTAATAATCCTGAAATAATTTTCTAAATGGGTTTCAAATTAATTTTCAACCACCTCTTTTGAAGTGATATTGTTTTCATTATGTGGGCCTTATGTGCTGTAGCTTATATTCTGCAACAATATAATATTCTTCAATATAGACTCAAATACTGTTACTGAAGATAGGCTATAGAGTGTTACTGACCACAGACTGGCATGCAGTTGTAGAATTGTACACAAACTCCACCCACAGCTGCAAACTTGAGCTTCCAGGGACAAGCAAATTTAGACCACAACTTGCAGGCACATGTGCTAGCATCTAGGTACACAAGTAATCTCAAGCGCATGTCCTGAATACATCAAAGCCTCATTTTCTAATCCTTCACGGTTGTGAGGAAAACCTTAAAATATGTGAACTGACACGGCCCCACTGCAGGCTGCAAGAGCCCCAGTCGAGATGGATGCAGGTTGGAGAGGCTTTGCAAAGAGCAAGGCAGTGCAGTGAAAATACTGGAGCTGGGCTATGGCTCTGCGGTTGTGCTGTCATAAATGAAATCTGTGAAGCTCTTAGCTCAACTAGATTTGACAGGGGTAGCTGCTCTAATCACAGGGCAGCGTTAACCTGGAAGCCTATCTATAGTAGTAGATGTTTGTAGTCATATGTTCTGGTGAGTAAAAGCATTCTTCCTCTTCCAATTTGAGTAAAAATAAATAAAAATATGATGAAATTTGGCCCTTGGGTTCTCCAATTATTATCAAATTCTCTTTTGCCTTTTTGTAGTAGAAAAAGGTGTGTAATACATGTTTGAATTGAATGTAAAAAGTGGTCATTAGCAGGAACAGTGCTCAGGATTCTGTTTTTATTATGATTTTAGCATGCCATCCAGTTTTGAAACAATGTCAACAACAAGGCCACTGAAACTCTACGGGATGGTGCTCCAGAATCTCCTGTGTGCTCCAGAGCAGAGGTTGGGAGCACTGCTGGGACTAGGGGGCTTGCTGCAGTCTTTGCAGGAAAATGAGCTGCTCCTTTATGACACCCTTCTGAGGAGGGGAGGAAGGGGTGAGTAGTCCCATCACAGGCACAGGGAGAGAGGCTGCAGAGGGAGCTGGTCAAGTGTCTCTCTTCCGGCCATGATCACCTTGTGCCCAACCTGTGGTGAGGCTGACTCCAGGACCAGGGTAAATCAGGCCCCCAAAGTCAGGGTGGAGAAGCCAAAGCACTGAATTTAAGCTGTGGTGGAGCTGACTTTGATCTTTCCCGCTGGGAGGGGAAAGGGCAGCAGAGTACCACTGTCCGAGGTAATGGTCTTATACCCCTGCTGTGGAAAGCTGTGGGCGGCTGCCCCAAATGAAACACCTGATGGTGAAGTGCAGAGCGTTGTGTCTGTAGTGGGCTCCGCCTCTGCAGGGGCCTTCTCCCAAGAGCTCTGCCCCACGTCTCTTCAGGTAAAGTGCAGCGTGTGCCTCACAGCACTGCCCCGGGCTTGTGGGACACTCATGCTTTGAACTGTGGCCTGGGCAGGTGGCAGGGGCAAGTCCACATTTTAGGGTTCATTACATGTCTGCTGCTGAGCTAATTGCCTTGGATCCTCTCTGTAATCAGGGGAAGGCTAGTCGGTGTAGAGTTTAGTGACCTAATAATTTTATTCTGATGTGAACATCTGAAGCTGCTTGGGTAAGTCACACCTTCAGAGGGCCTGTCTCGTTTTGCTGGCTGTGACGGCAGCCAAGGTGATTAGACCCTGTTGTTGTCCAGCCTGTACGTGTTAAAAGTTAGGTGGCATGAATCACCTGGCTTTTCCCTTTTTCTTTTGACTGGATGTGTTGTGTACAATTGTTTCTAACTGTGCTCAGCAGGCTTTAAGGTCTTACCAGTTTGCCAAGATTTAGATGTACTTCTTAGGTTGGATAGCCAGGTAAGGCTTAAGCGTGGCTGGGAGGAGCAGTGCCTTTTAAGACCTTGGCATTTCTGTCTCTGGCTTGGAATTTGATCCATATTAGAGCATCATGTTGGAAGTCAGCAGGTTGATAGAGACATAGTCTTGGGTGTAAAAACACAGGTTCTGGTCACCATCACCTCCTCGTCATACCTCCCTTCAAAGGAGAAACTGTTACCCTCAGCATCGTCCTCAGTTCCCAATCATGCATTGACATCCTGCTCCACTGACTGCAGCAGGGTCAGTCAGCAGATAAGCTACTCTATGAGGCGTTTATTGGTGAGTTCTGCTATTAATATTTGCAACATTTTACTTGGCTGTCTTACTGGCTTTAAGCACGGTTGTGGTGTGAGCTTGTCAGTATTCAAGTCAGAAATTCTAGTGCAACAGCTGTTGCTAAATAATGTTACTCAGTGACAATATTTAAAATGATTGATTGAAAATAGTCCCTGTATGTTGAGAAAGTTTATTTAGAAGTCTTTCATGCTTATTTTATTTACTTGCAGTTGGAGATCTCAAGCCTTTCAGTTCACAGTAGCCTTTGTGGCAGAGCATCTCATGTTATGCTCCTTGGTCTGAGTCTTGTCTGTTCCATCCTTTTGGTTTTTGGAGGGTTTTTTGTTAAAAAAGAAGTGACATCAACCAATGGCATCACCCTCAAGCACCTTACAGTGTGGACTCCAATCTCTCTAGATTTCTCATAGTTTAATCAGACTGTTCTGGGGGTCAAAACCTTGAATCTGAGCTATAAGATAGACCTGGCCTATTTTTATTGCTGCGTTTGGATGCTTTCCATGGAAGACATGCTCTCAGATAAAACTGCAGTGTAATTGGAGCTTTTGCATCAGGTGGATCAAAGGTGGTTTGGGGAAGTAGAGTAGGACCAGAAGTGTAAAGTGACCTGGCAGAGCCACTGCCTCTTTCTGCTCTGAAACAGGAGTCACAAAAAGCATTTTTATGAATCTTTTGCATGTGACAACAACATTTCTCTAGGGTTGAAACAACAGAAGCAGAGCGCATCTAAAGGAACATACGTATGCAGATGACCCTTCTGACTCCAAAGAGCAGTGGGGTTGCATTAATCTGCTTTATTCCCCAAGGAACATGGCTGTAAATTGTGCAAGGATTGGAACCAGGGTGCTCTTAGTGCTGCATTTTCATAGTGAAGAAAGGGTTACCTGGCCTCCTGGCACTGTGGTTACTGGCTTTTGTTTTGTGAGGATGCTGAAGCACAGATTGATTAAACATAGAAGTGTGGAAATAGGTAAAAAGTCGTTATGACTTTTTTTTCTGCTCCAGTCAAGTCATGATCTTTGATAAAGCAAAAAACTCTCTGGCAGGGTTGGAGATGGGAACTCGATCGCTCCATGCCCAGCTCACTGCTCCTTCATCTACTAAGACATCCTTGCTCTGCACTTTTATAAAATGCCTTGAAATGCTTCCCTTCTTTTAATTCATTCCTACATTTAAAAAAAAAAACCCAGCCACAAATGGACAGAAGTACTGTGAAGTTTGGAAGCCATCGGTATTCATGCAACTTTCCGAAGAAGCAAGGTTTATTTCAGACCTTCAGCCAGCCTCCCTTCCTGCTCCCTCCCTTCCCCAAATACAGAAAGCAGTCAGGGCTTGATTCATGGACTGTCTGATTATAGTAAGTCTCACTTGGGGCATACAGCTGTATACCATGCTAGTGCACTACATGCTTTGTCTGCCTCCACTACTGGGTTTTCAGTTCCTGCTCTGTGCTGTGGCTTTTGACTCCAGTGGCTAATTAAATAGCAAAATGTCTCACATAAGATTTCTTTTGGTCTTTTCAAATGAGTACTTGGCAAATCAGAGAAATTAAGAATTGGAAGTACATCTTGGAAATAGTAATTTTCATGGCAACAGAACAGTAAGTGCAATATTCGTATTATGAATATGGCTCAGTATTTATAGCTCTCCAAATATTTACAGAGATAAAGCCTTTAAACATAGCCCCAGCTTTCTGTCTTCAGTAGCAGTTTAAATAAATGTCATTTGGACAGAAGTTAAGATTGAGGAGAAAGGCAGCCGTTTCTAGTCTAATACTGTCTCACTGGTGTCTCTGAACTCCAAAAGTTTTATGCCTGAAACTGTGTTGTCCCTGTCCCGTATGAGCCAGTGTTCATCTTGATGTGCACCTCAAAAGCATTGGCCCTTAATCAGATAACTCCTGTGGGTAGATGGGTGCCCCGTTGTCCTCAAATTCGCAAGGGTGAGAATTCAAAGTCATGCAGTTACTGAAGCACTTGTGAGCCACCAAGTTAAAACGTGTCATTGAGGGTGTGTCCCGGATTGGCGGAGTCACCAAGGGATGCTGGCAGTGGCGCTGTAGCAGGGCTGGGATGGGCACTGGTGAAGGGCATCACGCTGACGGCACCTGACACACGCCCGAGGATCCCGGGCCAGCCTGTGCTCACCACAAACGGGAGCGTGCTGGGTGCGAGCAGTGCGTCAGCAGCATGGCGAAAGGCAGGCTCACAAGTATGAGCTTGTCCAGGGTATCTGCCTAAGAACATGTCATAAATTCCTTCTACAGGGCTCTTGTGATAATTTATTTTTAACTCGTGCATGGCCATGTATATGACTGTCCAAACTGAAAGCCATGATGGATGCTGAGGGCAAGTGTTTTGAGTAGACTTAGTAGAGTGAGGGGTTGGGTAGTTTCAGGGAGGACACTGTTGTGTTGGATTTACCTCCAGACCTGGATTTATAATCCTTGGAGCATGATGAGGCAGCAAGGATTATGACAACATTTCTTTGGTCTTGTGGTAGAAGATGATGTGAGAGCAATAATGATTTCTCAGTGTCCCAGTGAATACGGTGCCCAGGACTTAGAAATTGATTCTGTTAGTAACTCCTTTTCTGATGCGCATCCCTCTTGTGAGTCTAATGGTTTTAGGAGGAGTGTGGCATGGGTTGGTTTTCAGGTATGTGTATTTCTGAGGAGGAAAATCCTTCCTAGAAGTAGGGAGCAGTGTCTTGCAGCTGTTTAGACAAGATTTCATGGCTGTGCTGAGAGCCAGCAGCCACGAAGGCTGTTTTTCCCTGGATAGAGACTGAAATTACTTGTGAGCCAGTGACTGAGTGTACAGCATCTCTATTACATTAAGATTAATAATTCCTCAGCGTATTTGCAGCTGGAAGTTTTATATAGATCTTTATTCATCATGATGTGAACAGCTGCTCTTTTGCTGCTCTGTTGAGTTAAGGTCCAAGTGGCAGCACTAGAAAGTGCCACATAAAACACACTCCTGCTGTTTCCATTCACTGTTCTCCCATCCAGCTCTAGTCTTTGGCCCAGGGTTGGCCCTCTGCAGGAGCAAGCCATCTTATTTTCATTTGTGGACCAGCTCTGACTACATTTGGATCTTAGAACAGTTTAAGTGAATCCAAGGAAAATCACTTTCAGAAAGAAAAAATAAGTCCTGAAAGTAGCACAAAAATCTCTAGGAATTCCTTTTACAATTTTATTTTAAGTAAGTGAAGGCCTGTGGGGTAGCAACATGTTTCATTGCAGAGAGCATAATTTATTCACTTTTTTTGCTTAACTGCATCAGATGAAGTACAGCAAAATTTGTCATAGCCAGAGCATCACCTCAGCTCCTAATCAAGAGTTTTATTTTCTGTTCAGTTGTTTTTTGAGGGGTTGTTCTGTTTTGCTGTGTTTTACATTCTGAAGTCTGTCTGCTCTGCTGTTTTGAATAAGATGCTCCTATTTTTTTGGTTTGTGCTCTCACAGGAGTGTCCGAGCAGACCAAGTTTAGCACCTCAATACTCATTGACAAAGAGTCTGGAGCTGAGCTGTGCACCTCATCCAAAAACCAGCACCCCCTATTGCTTTCCTGGTTGCTGGCAAAGGGAAGATTTTCCTGGTCATCCTGGTCAGGATGATGTGCCTTGCTCAGTCCTATGTACATGGAAGCCTGTGTCTAGAGATCTGGAAAGAACAAGGGACACACGGGTGATACGGCAGCAACTGAAACATGTACACCTGCAGAGTGTGAGCTTGAAGGTGGAGAGAAACAGCTGGAAAGAGACAGGGATTCTGCAACACACAGAGCAAGACACATGCCTCAGTGGTTTGTTGTTGCTTTGTTGATGCTGCCTGTCTGCCTCATTGGCACTGCCAGGGCTGCTTGCTCCTTCTGCTGTGGGGACCTGAATCCACAGAGTGGGGGCTGCCAGCCCCTGCCCGGCTCTTGCTTTGTAGCTCAGGGTACAGCTGCCTGCTCGTGTCCTGCTGCTGCCCTTCAGCATGCAGTACACCCCTGATCTGCAGGAGGACTGCCCAGCTTCCCTCTGGAGCAGAGGAGTCGAGGGGAGTTCCATAAACCAGTTCCCATGGCACCTGGGGTTTGGGAGAGGAGATTGAGAGGAGAGCTGCTGCAGTTCCCCCACCTCAGGGCATCTGAGGTGTGGGTTTTTTTCAGACCTCCCCCAGCAGAAGAGTTCAGGTCAGGATAGGTATAGGGAATTTTGCGATGAAGGGGGCAGTCTTTACCGGACTCCTTTTCCCAGAGGCGTAGGTTGCTGGCTCCCTGAGCCTTCAGCAGCAGGTCCCTGGGCATTTTCAGCTGGGGCCATGGGGCAGGGCAGCTCGGTGGCTGCCCAGACGAAGGTCGGACAGGATCTCTGCAGCGCACACCAGAATAGATGCCCTGGTCTCCTGACCTCACCCCCTGTGCCTGCGCTTCACATGACAGTCACTGCCCGCAAGATCAGCTTTTCCCTCCTGCCGTTCAAACCCATGATGCAGCGGCTTACGTCTTCCAGTGCTTCTACGTGGGAGTTGAAAGTAAATTCTTTTTCTTGAAAATCAGATTGATGACACTATTTTTATGCATGCTCAGTGCTAACAGCTGAAATCAATACCCAAAATGTTTGTGCACTTTCTTTGTAGTTTAAACGGCTTGATCTTTTATTTGGTTTTAAAAAATCAGGACACTGAGCACTCACTGATGGTATTTTATTGAGGCTGTATATTAGGTACACTTTTAAAACATGACAATTTGTTTCAGTTTATCGTTCATCATGTGTAGTTCCTGCAGAAAAAAAAAAAAAAGACCTGCTACTTGAGAAAGTTAGCAATAAAGCTATTTGGTGTGTAGCTCCAAAGCTCTAGCCTAAAGACACAAGCAGCACTTGTCTTGACTTTAAAATGTCACTATTTTATAGATTTTATTCTGTTTGACCTTTTTTGAAAGCATTTCAGTTACTATCCAAAACGTTAATGGGAATAAAAGGGAAAGAAGACCCCTTACACCAGACTGGGTTGTTAGCCTCCCCAGTGATTCTGACCAGACTGACTCGGGTATTCCTTGAACAGCTCTGGGAATGCAAATGGCACAGATGGATGTGTAAGGCATTGCTGAGCGTAAGCACTGTGGTACCTGCTGCCAGCAGCGTGGCCATCAGTTATGTGGTCAGATAAGAAAATGTAGTTATTGTTCTGAATATTTTTAGAGGCATACATGGGTGTATTTACTTGTTGTCTTTATTATTATATACCGAACATACAAAAACAAGCACACACACAAGAGGTATTGCTGATAGGGATGTTCCCTGTGGCATTTTTTGGCACATCATTATCATTAAGGAGGCAGCCCCTGCGGGCCTCAAGAGTCTCAAGCACAAGCTGCTGACTAGTTTTGAGAGTGAATACTAAGTCCCTGGTCAGACCCTGCTTTGTTATTAGTGGGAGCTCAGCCTTTAATGCATTGGGACAGGCTAAGCCCTAAATTATACCCCCGTGTTCATTTAATGTATTTGCAAAAGAGTCCAGGTCTGGAGGAATGCACCACTGTAGGGTTTTTGCAGTCCTTTCCCCAGACTCCCAGTAAGTACACTTGAAAGGTATTACATAGTATAGCTCCTTTTCTTCCTGACTGATGTCATGGGTGGTGCGGAGGGTGTACCCAGCTGGTGTGTCCCGTGAGAACAGGACCATTCTTTCGGTGGCCTCCAGGAGCCTCTCCAGACAGAGGGCTCCTTGTTATGACAGGTAGCTTTCTGAGCATTTCAACAGACGCTTGGGCATGCCAAAAGCATAAAGCACTTGGAAAGGGAACATGCAGAATATTTCAACTGCGTTTCTTAAAATAAATGCCGTGGCTTAAATAATAGAAGTTTTCCTCACAGACTGTAGAATAACCACTGAAGCGGAAATCACGTTTGAGTAATTGGACGTGACGTTTGCAAAATTTCCTCAAACTTTAGTAACTGTAGCAAGGTTTCGGGAGGTTTTGCTTTTTTTTTCTAGTGCTTACGTTCAAAACACCTCATCTCCCTCTGCTCATCGTTTTCCAAGTCTGTTCAATTCCAGTTGGCAGATTTAATAGACGTGTCCCAGGCACACCTTTGGAATCCAGGCAGCCTCAGTATGCTCACGTCTGTGATAAACCTGAGGTCATCATAGCTGTAGGACTGAATCAGATAGTACCTTGCAGTCAGCTCATGGCTGTGAGGGGTGACAGCCCTGTTACCCTCACACTTTGCTGGCCACTGGAGAAAGATTCCTGGTGTTCAGTGCCGTGGCACCTGGACACATGAAAACATCCAGCCCCAGCACACAAGTGCATCTCCTCGGGGAAAGGCTGGGGTTTGCTTTGGCACCCTGCACTGAGATGAGCAGCAGCCTACTGGTGAGAATCAAGACATGTTGGTGGGAGATGGTGCTGGGAAAGTGGTGACGGAGAGGTGTAGGAATCCCAGGGAAGGCTTGATGCAGTGGCTCAGCCCATGCAGCCTTTTCCCTCGCTCTTGCATAAGACGATGTAAGGTGACGAAGAGCTTAGCTGTGATCGGTCCTGTTCTGGTGTTAATTACCAATGACTGCATCGCTTTTGATAGAATTAGAGGAGTGTATAATAGACCTGCTATTAAGTCTGATTTTGATCTTAGCAGCTTCAAACAATGAAAATGAAAATATCATTTGAGATGAGTTCAAGTATTTTTAACAGTGTTGCTCAAAGAGGAAAAGAACAGAACAGTCAGTGGTTGGTCAGAACAAGAGAACCTACTTTCATTTCAAAACCAAACACACTTGGCCACACAGTTCTTTATCAGCATACTTAAGTTTTTCCTGCATCTTTCCTTTGTACCGAACCAGGTGACTGCTGTATCACTGCCTTTATTTGGAAAGGGAAACTCATTCAGAAACACTGTGCTCCTGGTCCTCTTTTGCAGCTAATTCCTTTTACAGTTTTCACAGCAGGGGAAAGTACACCCTCTTTCCACTTGGATCTATGTATTGCCAAGCAAAGCATGCTTGGTAGGAAAGACAGAGCCTTTATTATGAATGCCGTAGCTGAGAGCACCTTTGTCACCCGTACTCAGCCTCTGAGTTATTAAGAGCTTTGGACTGTGTTACACAGAGAAAAAGATAAAAATAGGGTGTCTGACGCATGCATCCCATGTTGCACGCCAGGAAACTGAATTGCTCTTCCACCGAGTACAGTACCCCAGAGCATACATGGAAAATATGCATGGATATGAACATGCGAGATCTTTCCTCACCAAGAAAAATGCTCAGTCACCCTTTTTTCCCATCCCATTTTACACTGATCTTGTTCAATATTCCCTTTGACTGCTGGCAAATCGAACAGCCTAAAATACCACAACTCTGCCTTTACTGCCACTGCTCCTCACTGTTGAACATGTGACAGTAATATCACTCTCCTATGTTTTGAGGGAACTATGGGATATTCTTATTGCACCCAGATGACAGTAAGCAGGATCTTGCCCGTTCTTCAGACATCTGCAGCATGCTGAAAACTCCCAAGGCTCATTGCTGTCTGTCACGGAAATCGTGCACTGGGTACATAATCTAAAATAAGTCATTCACAGTATGTGCCCCTTTAAATGTTAATCCTTGCATCGCTTTCTTTTATTGCTTCTGTTGGCAAACACGATTATGTGACATAATAAAAAAGTAAATAATGTGATGCAATGGGTAAAGCTCAAAGGGAAATACAAATTGGAGATCAGATGCCTCCTAATACATAATATGACATAAAACTTACAGTGACATGAGTGTGAGGTTTTCTTATTTTGAGGGCAGCAAAATCAAGCTTATAGCAATTACACGAGTCTGTCTGGATGTTTCTGGCATTTCCTAGGTCAGGGAGTAAGTAACTTGGGTAATGGATCCAAAGCAAAATATGGCATGGCTCTAGGACAGGACCTTTAAAAAAAACAAGCATAAATTTAGCTTGAAGATCACAAACCTTAAAACACAATCCAAAACATGCATCTGAGATCTCATTATTTATTTTCCAGCATGTGAACACTTTTCAGGGGAAGGCAGGTGTGCAAAACTGAGGACTATGAGTGTTTGATTGCCTCCTGGTAGGAAACCTGTGGGAAAAGCACAAGCTGAGACTCAGCAGTAGGTTACAAGGTATGGCAGCAGCCAAGTTCAGATTTAAAGATAAAGCCTGAAATAGCAGAACCCAGTGCAAGACCAACATTTTTGGTCCTCTTTGCCCGTATTCAGTAAAACATATGGGTACCTTGGTGTGCGATTTTGCTTTTGCTGAATTGAGGTTTGAGTTACTCGCTAGTCTATTTTTACATTTTAAGCAGCCTTGTAATTCAATATGTGTTTGTTTTAATTTTACACTCTCCATAAAAAGCATCCTCCATGACGACTTGGAGAAGTGACCGCTGGCAATGCATAGAAATTTATTTGCCTGGCATGTCACACTGTCTTGCTTTTCCCCCGCAAACCCGCGTGCTGCTCTTGACCAAAAATACCCCGGGATACCTTGTGTCTCCTCCATTACCTAAGCTTTGCTGCTGAGGCTCTGGAAATGGTGAGGCGGGGAAGATCAGCCTGGGACAAATCCAGGTCACTCCGCCAGCCCTGCTCACACACACCATTGGAATTAATGAGCAGCCACGGCTGTCTTGTGGGGGGATGGGGTGGTGATGAGTAGGACAGTGGCTTCCCCATGGCCACTGGCTGTAGCGGGAGCACACCTGTGATTGCCCACCTGCAGCTCAAGCTGCATGTCTGTCTCTGGGGGAGAAAGCCAGAAATCCCTCTTTTTGCAGCAGAGTGCTGATGTGTGTGTTCGGGGCCATAGGAGTGGGAGTTCCGTGTGGAGCTGGAGGGAGGTTCGTAGCCCATGGCACCCTGCTGAAGGCAGTGTGCAGGCAGGGCTCTGCTTTTCTCTCTCCGTTGTTTTGCTGATGCTGCAGATTTTCATGCTGCCACTAATGTGTTTTAAGTTTGACAATGCTGGTATGGAACCCCCCATATCGTATCATCATATCATATCATTTCATTTCATATCATATCATTTCGTATCATGTCACGAATGCCTGGCTCTGAGCTGCCTTCGTATAGTGTCTCGGGAATGCAGAGCTGATAAAATAGTGTAGTACTAGAAATGAGCCTTGTCTTCCTCCTGTCCCTACATCCTTCCAGCATCCGCATGCCTTAGGTAAGGATTTAAGAATTGTCACACCAAATAAAACAAACTAAAGTGCTTCTGTTCTCCTCTTGGCTTTTCTGACCAAAGTGTGAGGTGAAAAATTTACAGTATGCCCCATTAGTGATGGAAGATGTGTCTAGGCTCATCGTCCTTCTTTGCTCATCCACTGGTCACTGTGGTACCTGAAACTTTGCCACTGTGAATTGCTGTTGCCATTCAGCATGTTTGATAGTGGAGGGAGGGCTTTGGGCCTGTTAGCACCCACCAGAATTTCCCAGGGCTCAAGGAGTAAAAGCGACTCGAAATCTTTGTTTTTAATAGCATTCCTGCTATCAGATGGTAAAATACCCTAAAGAGATAACATGAAATCACTTTGTAAGATTTAAGGAGAGTGAAGACAGAAAAAATAGAACTATAAGCAGCGTTTGATGTATGGGTTTCACCACTTGCTTTCAGCTTTATTTAGCTTTGAACTTGCATGTACCATAAAACTAGTGTTGCTCCTCACCAAATTATGATAAATTTTGATCTGTCATATTCAGTGATGGTGAATAACTCACGCTCAAACCCACCTGAATCATTCACAGAGGAACCTAAACCTACAACAAACTGAGCAGGTTTGCTCTAGGCTGGGGCATCTCCTGGGACAGCACACCTTCCCAACGTTCCTCTCTCCTGTAGTTGCTGCATCCTCCCTTCCCTTGAGACAAGGCTTCACCACTAACCCCTGCAAGATAACTGGTTTTTTGAGACTCATTTCCCAATGTCAGGCAGCAGCCATAAGTGGGACTTTGTCTGGGGACTCCACAGCAGTGGGAACCCTGAGTAGCTTCTACAGGAGATGGTGCAGATGAGGTCAGGCTCTGCTTCCTCCACAGCCTGTGGCAGAAATAACTCTTGTTGTCATCAGAGCAATCACTGTAACATGGATGAGGTTCAAGCCAGGCCCAAGAGCTTCAATGAGATTTTTGTGCGATTATAACAAGAATTTGACACACATGGTGAGCTACTAATCATGTATATGTGATCTGTCTCCATGCTGTCCCAGGAGGTATTTACCAGCATAAAAATCAGATAATGAGGGGACTGGTCACAAGCAGCAGAGTGCTGCTGCATGAGGGATGTCCCAGGAAGCATGGGGATGAATGAGCTGTGTCCTTTCCACTTGCAAAGTCCGTCAGTTTGCCTCCCTCAGAACTGTGAGGGAACATAGAGTTCGTTGTGGTTTTTTACTGAACACTGCAGCAGAATTTATGCAAAGTTTTCTGTGGATGTAGCAGGAGTGCTCAAAAGCTCAGCCCATCTAAAGTGCCTCAGGTCCTTTAGGATAATGAGACATTTTGCGAGTTCACCTTTTTATTGTACCAATATTACATTACAGGGAAAATGGAAGGGGGTAACTTAACACATAGCACCTGTCACAAGTTCTCTCCTTGAATTAGGCCCTCCCGCTTATAAAAATTTAATTGATTCCTAGCAGTTTATGTGCTTGGTGCTCAGTGGGCGTTTTCTGTTCTCTTGCCAGCTCCATGGTTACTTAGAAAGCGAGCCGCTCACGCTGCAGCTGTTCATTGGGACTGCAGACGACCGCCTGCTGCGACCCCATGCCTTCTACCAGGTTCACCGGATCACCGGCAAGACCGTGTCCACCACCAGCCACGAAACAATACTTTCCAACACCAAAGTCCTGGAAATTCCACTTCTTCCAGAGAACAACATGAGAGCAATGTAAGACCAAGGCACCGTATTTGACTCCTAGCGGTTTCCTGTTGGTCACCTCATTTAATTTCTCTGGGGTTTGTTTCTTTTTTTGGTACACAATTTTTCTTTCCCTATCTTTTTTTTTTTCCCCCATAAATTTCTCTCTGTAATAGTAGGTTTTCACAACTTTGCTGAGACAAATTGCCCCTCATCAGCTTAACAGCAAAATGAACTTAACAAATATGTATGACAACTGATTTGCTTTCATTCTAGAGTTTCAGCCAATGTGCTTATTTGCCATTTAAAATAAGTATCTCGGTTACAGAGCTGTAAATATCTCCTACCTCAGCTCCTGCATTTAGTTTCTAAATATGACACCTGTTACTCCTATACGCACTAGCAAAAGGAACAGAGCTGATTAAAATTTATCTTTGGATGTCAAAGGAAACTCTTAGAGAGCATTTCCAAGTACCCTCGTGGTTTTTCTGAGACAAATAAAACCACTCATTTCTCACATAATAAAACTCAGCATTTTTCACAGCACTTGTTTAGAAGCAAATCTTCTAGAACTAAGAAGAGTTACCTCTGAGAACCTTTATTCAAAGGCGATGCAGTTTACAGACTGAGTTGTTAAACTGGGCGAAGTTTAGTGCTATGCAGAAAAGCAGGCATGCATGTCTTAGGATCTCTGAGTTATCTGAGTGATAATTAAGTGCCCTGTAGGCCCGTTAAACATCTGTAAACATCATTACAGGATGGTATATAAAGGCTACAATAGCCGTCTGTGTAAGTGACATACATAAGACCTTCCACATTATTTAATCCTGTCTTCTCTGTCCCCCTCCCTCAAATCCACCTAGCCCTTATCTGAGTTGTCTCCCCCTCATTCAAATCATCCTAACCCATATCTGAGGTGTCTGCCTTGGGAGGAATTTGTGTGCTTGCATGCAAGTACAGCTCTTGGTGTGTGTGTATAAATATAAATGTATTCATATTTATACATAGATGCAAGCACCTTTGTGTGTATATATAGGAAGACAGAAAGCAAGCAAGAAATCCTGACCTCCACCAAACCACATACCATGGGAAAATCACAATTTCACTCCCTTTTTATTCACACAGTTTTCCACGCCTTAACGAAGTAGAAAATGGTATCAGACACCTGAAGTCCTTCTGCACATAGTGGTTTGCAGTGTCATGTACAACATGCCCTGGAGTGCCTCATGTAAATAGAAGAGCCAGAATATGTTTAGCTGCATTGCCAGCTGGGCTTAGAGTCATCACTCAAGACCTGAGGACCTCTCTCAGTGCATTGTGTTAAAAGTGATGACAAGGCTGCAAAATTATTGGCCCTGTTTGCTGCCATCCTAAGTTGGTGGGGCTACACTGGGGTTAAGGAAACTTCACCAGTTTGTACCCCCGCAGTATTTATCTGGCCCTTTATTTATCCAGTTTGAATCACATTTTTGGCCATTTGGAACATTATTACCATTTCATTCATCTTTCTCCCTAAAATAAATGTAAGTTACACAGTTTGGGAGCCAAGCTGAATATTTTTGTGGCTTGCATGCCAGACTGTAGCACAGCTCACTCAAGAATCACAAACAATGCTTTGGCATATATAAGCCTTACATGTCAGTAGTCTAAAACTTCATGTAGCACTAACAGTGAATTGGAATTTGGAGCCAAGGACTTTCCTCACACTTTGTGTGTTCAGGCCTTGATTCAGTGAAACACCATAGCTCATCCACACATTTAAACTTTCGCACATTTAGCTGTTTCTATTGACTTCAGATTTTAATGTCCATGACTTTACAAGCTTGAATTTAAATACTTTTTTCTCCTCTGAACTTTTAGGTATGAATTGTATATCATTAATTACTCTATTTAATTTACAAGTGTTGCTATAGAAGAGAAAATATTGAGAAATGCACCGTTTCTTCCATATCTTACGGATCTTTGCACAGAATTTTGACATGGGTGCAAATACTCTGTAATTCTTACAACTTCACCTGCTAATATGTATTGTTGAGAAGCTTTATTACTTTCATTAGTTTCTTTGATCGTATCAGCAAGGGCATTTTTTTAATTCTGAAGTCCATACTTTAGAAAAAATGCAGATCAAAACCATGCTGCCATAGTGCTTGTTTGCAGTTTGCTTCAGAACAGAGCTTCAAAGGTCTGGAGGGGGAATTAAACTCTTTGAATGCAAAATAAAATTACTATGCATATTCAATGTAATAAAATGCCAGAGACCAGTACCCAGAAGAAATTGCCATGTAGGCTTTGTAGTCATGGCCAAGGCAGAGGTATTTTTGCAGTGGGTTTTCGAGTGCATGTGTTTATATGTCTTTTGTTCTGGGAACTTCTTCTGTTGAAATACTCTTCGACAAAAATCCTGACTTGTAAATCATCCAGGAGAAAACCAAAGTTAAAAAAAAAAAGAGAGTGAGGTCAGAAATGTAGTAGTTGTATCTGATGAAAAGCACGTTTTTCCCTAATGTGGAGGGAGGACTCTGAGTTTAGTTTTTTTCATGCAGAGCTTCAGCTCAGCACTCAGCTTGGGAGTATTTCCAACTCATTGAAATACAAACAAATTGACAGTAGAACTGACCTCGGGGAGAGCTGTGCTCATTAATAAGCATTTTCAGGACTTCGCCCTAGATTGAAAATCATGTCAGATTTTTCTCCAAATTAGCTGTAACAAGTAAAATTGTTAGTAGCCAGGCATTCTAGGTTAGTAACAGTTTCTGCACTGCTGTCGCATGCCATTGACTTCTCTAGTCTCTGTTTCTTTGGGCTTTGATTAATCTTTAAGCACAATCCTTACAGGATGTTTTGGGGAGGAAGGGTCTTTCAGATTTTCTTCCTCTGGGAACTGAGGTAACATCCTAAATTTGTGTGCTTAACAGCAGCCACTACCTGCTGCTACAGATAGCCTCAAGTCAGCTGCCTGTGAGTGCAAGTACTAGACTAAGCAGAGCCTGCTGCATTCAGCCTGGTCACTGGGTTGTGCCTGACGCAGGTTTTTAAGAAGAGAATGCAGGAGAGAGGGAAGATACTGCACACTCGTGTCTTCCTGAAGTCTTCTTCAAGTGAATTGAATTGCCCTGTGTTTCCTTTTGCCTAGCATCGACTGTGCTGGGATATTAAAGCTCCGGAACTCTGACATCGAGCTGCGCAAGGGAGAGACAGACATTGGTCGGAAGAACACACGTGTGCGTCTGGTCTTCAGGGTTCACATCCCACAAGCCAATGGCAGGACCCTCTCCTTGCAAGTAGCCTCCAACCCCATTGAGTGCTGTAAGTAGCAACAAACATCCTCCTCTTGCTGGGTATTATCAGAAAATCTTTTGATCAGTGAGGTTGAAAAAGACGTCTAAGATCACGTGCTGAGTCCACAGTTAACTCAGCACTGCCATGTCCACACACCTTTTGAACAGTTTTTAACGCTTCCGCCCCATATGCAGTCTTTGTCCACACCAACATGCTCTGCATTGGTTTTGCTTTACCTGTCTAGCTAGGCAACTTTAATCTGCTTTCCAAAAGTACGTGGTTTATATTGAGAACAGAATACCTCTGTCTTAGGACAAAATGTGTAGCTTTATGCATTGAGTGCTGTAGAAAAATACATACTTACAAGTAAATAGCAGTTAAACTGACAGTATACCTGGGAGTGACAGGGCCTTTTGTTTTGGTGACTCCTTATAATAAAGGCAACTGCTGCAGAAGTTTTGGGAAACATCTCTCATGTCCTATTCACTCTGTCTCCCCATCATAAAGCAAAAACCAGCAAACAAAACCCCAGCCCCTTTGATAACGAGCTAGCAATATACTGGAGCTGGTGCACTGGCACAAGCTGCCTTCAGCTTCAGAAAACCTCCCGAAACCATGTTTCTGCACTGGGGTCTCCTAATTGAGTATTTTAATACTCATGTAGACACTGTATTTTTATCAGATACACTGGGGCACCCTTCAAAGATACCTATATAATTTTTGTTCTGTAAGCCTCATCAGCCTCCCTCATACTAAACAAAACCTATTTGCTTTGTGTAGCTTTAACGTTCCAGCATAAGTGGTGGAAGCTGAATTTCAGTCTAACTCCCAATGCTAATTTGATTGGCTGGATGGAGTGACAGAATTTTTTAAGGTTTTGTTGGATTCCATCCACAAAGTGGATCTTTCTGATTGCTGACAGAGTAGGGGGGAAATTTAGCATCTGTCAGGTATATGGGGGGTGAGCTCTGGCAGAGGGAGTGGGGAGGAAGGCTTGACTATCCCTAGCTCCATTCATGCTGGAGGGCAAAGCAAAAAATATGAGGAGTCATAGTTTCATCCCACGATTGAAGTTTATGAGAGCTTTCAGTTGCTACATAGCAGGATAAGGCACAGTTTGAATCTATCCTGAACTGGTCTGTGCAAAGTTCCAAGCTCAGGGAGCCACTAAACGTGAAGCTGATTGGATTTGTGTCAGGGGACTGCAGCTTTGAGTGTGTAATGAGCAAAAGCATGGCACATGCCTGATGAAAGAAGTGGAAAACAGGAGAAAAAAATAAGTGCTAGTGTTATTTCCAGTGCAGAATGTGGAATAAGCTGGTGCCAAAAACTTCATACATTTCTTAGTGCATGTGACACCAGAAGGAACCATATAATCTGGATAAAATGTCTCATCATCCCTTGAAGCAGCACTCTCTTCATGTCCCAGTTGAGGGAGGTTAAAATTTGTGACACAAGGACACCAGATTCAGTTTACATGGATTCATGTGTGCTTTGGCACTCCGGTTCTTTCGGAAATACGCTCTCTGAAGTGTGAGCTGGTGCTGGATCACAAGGGCCATGGCTGCTGCTGCTGCTGCTGCTGCTGTTGCTGCTGCTGCTGCTGCTGCTGCAAGACAGTTTGCAGAATTGACAACAGGGTGTATACTGACTGAAACAAATTTTGGACATGTGTGATCACCTTGTTGTGTGTGCATTGTAAACACACAGCATATATGCTAGAGACAGAGAAAATTATTTAAAATAAATGAATTTCCATGAAAATACAGGTTCTGTTATAGTCCCTATCAAGCTGAGTTTTAAAACACTTGTTCTTTGTGAGTCTTTTGAATCTGTACTGCTGTTCAACACTATTGTTTACAATCAAAGCACTTGAAAATGAAACATGTTTCCTGTAAACCTTGTGACCTTTCTTTGTTTCTCTATCAAACTCAGTTTATCTTATGACGGTAAGCATTAAGTTACTTACTAATGCAGTATTTACTTTCTCGTGTGTTTGTGGTTGCCTTTTTTTTTTTTTTTTTTAAATCTTCTTTATAACTCTCCAGCTCAGAGATCTGCCCAAGAACTGCCTCTGGTGGAGAAGCAAAGTACCGACAGCTTTCCTGTTACTGGAGGGAAAAAAATGGTACTGACTGGTCATAACTTTCTGCAAGACTCCAAAGTCATCTTTGTGGAGAAAGCGCCAGGTATGTCTTTTCAATCTAGACTCCAATCTGCCTTCGCCCCCACCCCGTCTGTGTCAAATAATGAAAGCACAAAGATGGTAATGACATTTTCTTCTGCACATAATACCTTTTCCATGTCACTGGGCAAAGCTGTGGAAAGGATCTGAGCCGTGCCTAATGCTGAGGTTTCACACTGTGGCAACTGTAGTTACAGGTAGACAATAGAGACATTGAAAGTCAACCTTTGGCATTTGTTTATTGTAGCAAACCATGAGTGTATCAGGCAGGACCCTGTGAAAGGGGTTCGAGATCTCTGGTGCCATGTCCCCCTAAAGCCTGCAGTAGGGTCCATCTTCTTAAACATTTCTGTAATTTGTGCTGCTGGTGGTGTGTGTGCACCTGTGTCTCCTGCGGCATTTACAGGGCGCTGGCTGAGCAGGACTTGGAGCACACACATTCATTTGAAGGACAGGTTTACCTCGAGGACTGAGGGAAAGACTGCACACAACTTCCCCCTTGCCCAGCACTGCTTCTGCGGTGCTGTGGTGGTGGGACTGGTTCACCTGGAGAAGAGTCGCAGGCCAGGCTGAAGCAGGGAAACCGGCGTGGAGTGGGAGCTGGGGCAGGGGCAGGATGTGCCTGCTCTGCTCGGGTGTTGTCACAGGGTGACAGCGCGTAATGTGTGTGAATGCCCCCTGCGGGAACAGGCAGTGGGAGTGCAGCTGGGAGTCAAAGTCGGGCTCTGAAACGAGACTGTTAAGGATAGTTTTGAGTCTTGTTTTGGAAAGGGTTTCCCTGGCGCTGGCACAAGCTATGAATTCCTCAGCTGCCGACTGAACCCCCCGCCCCCACCCCGAACTTAAAACAGTCTTGGGCACTCCTCAAGCCGCCTGCACCGGCTTCGACGCTGCGCCCATTTAACCGCTTATGTTCACGGGGTTCCCACGTTCTTCTCCTACCCACGGCCCCTACTGGCACCACAGGGACTCAGGCCGTGGGGCAGGGTGGCAGGAAGAGCAGGAGAGGCTCTGGAGGCAAAGACACCCAAGTCTTTGGGCTCAGCAAGCTCAGGACAAGAGCAGAAGAATCCCCTGAAATTCCCCAACAGAGTCCTGAGTTGATGAGGTTTAATTTCCCAAAAGTGCGCAGGCAGAGGTAGTGCCCTGGCTTCTCAGGGAGAGCCAGTTGGCACATTCCTGTGAACCCCAAGCACTGCAGCACACACAGTGTTCAGCAGAAACATGCTTTTTGTTTCTTAAGAAGGTTAAAAAAGAAAGGAAAAATGGTTGTATTGCAATCTAAAAAACCTGAATTCTGCTCTCTGTGTTCCCCTGGGGGGGAAGAAAGTTAATGTCTACTTTATTTATATTTAAACTTCCTTTGCTGCACAGAACTGGGTTAGTGTGACATGTCAGGAGTCCTCGATCTGTCTCATTATAAGAAGGAAACCACATTAAAGGATGCCTTCCTTAATACTTATTTCCTTTCCTCTTCCTTTTTTGGGTTGAAAAATTTTAATTATTGCGTTCCAAAGGATTGTGATGGTGATTAGCCCACAGCAGGTACCACAGCATGAATATGAACACTGTTCCCTACTCCTATGTTCCTATACTGCATTAGATACACTAAAAGCAGGATATTCACTGTATAGTTTTCAATTACAGAATTTAAGGTCCTGCCTGGTTTTAGTAGTCTCACTGGAGGTGTATTGAAGTTGCAGGGCAGTATAGCCTGCAGGGGCTGAGCCCTTAGAATCAGAGTGTAGCATCTCCAGGAGCTGCAATAATTGTCTCAGTAAAAATGACACACAAAAAGCAAAGCTGCTGGCTAATCTGGGCTGAGCAATTTTTAAGGCTTCCATGGTTTGTGTGCTGTGCTGCCTCACACAGCTCGATGCATCGGAAGCAAACAAGAGCAATGTATCATTGCCTTAGTGGCAGACTGCTCTGGCTGGATTTCTGAACAGTCACTGTATTTAATGTCAAATGAACAAGCATTAGCAGCCTCACTTTTGTAAATCAGCACGGGGTGTTTCTTTCCCTTTCAGCTCTTGGACGTCAGTGAAAGTAGGTCAAGAGAAGAAACACCAGCATAGTTTCTCTTTCTCTTAGAGAGCTGGTTATGAACTTCTGTGATTAGCTGGAGACATTCATTAGTTTTGCTGCTGTTACCACTTTTGTTTTTGAATTTGGAATGTTAATCACGTTCCTAGTAGGTAGCAGCCAAACACAGCTATTACAGAGTAATAGATCAAAGTAATAGATCGTTGTGCTCGTAAAGAGAATATATCTTTTGTATAAAATTTAAATATTGTACTATGTTAACTCATGTCTTCAGTCCTTACTCAGGCAGAGTCCCCAAGCCAGGAGGCAGTCTCCTGGAGCTTGTCTGATTCTTCCTAGTCTGCATATTTAATTGGATAATACAAGGAGTTTGAGAACACTTTTTGTTTGCCTTTTTTTCCCCCCAGCTTTCTCTAAGTCTGCTGAGTGCATTACGGTCTGCTGAATGTTTTTCCAAGCATGAGTCCCAAGCTTTCAGTCTTCAGGGCTAGCCCTCAGCTGTTGTAGTCTCTGGAGGAATGGCATTATCCTGGCCTCCTTTGGTGGGGGAGTTAGTCTGAGCGGTGACTCATACAAGAGGGAATCCCTGAAGAATGATCAAATCAATCTCTGTGCCGGGGCGGCAGTGGCTTCCTTATTTCAGCTTAACCCCTTACTAGCTGCTGTTCAGCCAAGAAGCATATGAAACAGAGCAAAACAAACCTTGCAGCCCCGTGACTCTGTGTCTCACTCACAGAAGATGAGGTATCCAGAGGGTGAAGGCACGGCACACTGAAAGGACCCCAGGAGAAGCTCTGTGAGGACCTTCTCTGGAAGGAGAACCCCTCATGGTGAGGTCAGGCAGAAGGCACCCCTTTGGATGATGTTCAGAAGTGGACTATATTTTGCTCAAGATTCTACAGAACTGTAAAAAAGTTCTTACGTGTTGATGTGAGGCCTTATTTTACCAGATTTTGGTCAATATTCTGTTGCTTGTACATCAGACCATATTTCCCAGTGATGAGCAATAGTATAAAATGACTGTCAAAGGAACCCAGCATTAGTGAAAATGTGAATGCTAAATGTAATTTGAGAGGTTCACTCTTTTGAATTCAGAATTTCCTTAGACTGGGGAGTCCCATAACAATTTTGTTTCTTAAAAATGGTACTAGAAATTTTTTTTCTTATCTCCTTTCCCTTTCTGTCTCTCCTTGTAGTCATGAATTTCTTTTCCTGAGTTTCAAAAGTGTCTTGTGCGTGTCATGCTTGTTGAGTTCCCTTCTGAAGATGGCCAACACCTGTCTGTTTTTCACCGGAAGAATTAGTACTTTGGAAAGTATTGAAAAGTCTGCAACTCCTTACTGTCAAGGGCCCTTGATGTCTGTAGGCTGGGGTTTGCTGTGGCAACAAGGTGTGCATTTTAGTTACAAAAGTAGGTGAAATGAAGTTGGTGTTTGTTAGCTAGGGCAGGAAGTGTTTGGCTAGGAGTGAGCAAATGCTTCCTGTTAACACCTGCATCTGCATGGATCATGATCTGGAATTATAACAAAAGACTGATTTAGTTACTCAAAATTTAAAAACTTTTAATGTCGTTTGTAGATTATAAATGTACGGGGCAACAAAAGTCCTGAGGGAAGTTCAGAAAACGCAGAGATGCTTGGAAAGTGTGGTTTGGGGATGGCATATCTATCATCTACCTTTTTTTGGTAACACTTTCTGCAAACACTCTGTTTTCAAAGCTGGTCTTTTAAAGGTACTATGAGTTACTGAACACAAAGCAGCACAAAAGCCTAACTAGCCAAAATGACCAGACTGCTGGCTCTTAGTATATCAGATTATGATTAGTGACCTATAAAACTGATCACTGCAGTGAAACAATACTGTTTCTCTTCCCTTGGTTCACAAAATGTATCCTGTAAATGATGAGACACAAACCCACTATCCCAAGGAACAAAGCACAGGAAAATTGTGGGTACACTATGGTGCAGGAAAGTTATGGATTATAGTTTCTGGCATGCTGTAGGATATTTTGGGATAGAAAGAGTATTTTGAGGGTTAGAAAAAGTCTTGTATTCAGATCTGAAAGAGTTAATCTACCCTGAAAATCCCTCCTTGTTCAAAAATTGCTCCTTGCTCCTGTAGCTTTTAACACTGGAACTAGCTCAAGTATTTCCGGACTTCACGGATTTGGCCAAGTCTAGGCATACCTAAGAGATCAGGATAAACTGACAAAATCGTTATAATCAGTTTGAGATCTATGGGCAGAAATGGTCATTTGGTGTACTATTATTAATTATCATTAGGTTGCGTTGCCACTAGTGAAGTCAGAGCTCTAAACCCATTTCTTTGCTTTTGTGCTTAGTTATGAGAGCTCAAGGCAAGGGTTTTAAAGAGCGAAAAGGCAGAAATGTAACACCCAACTTCACTATGGGATTAGTTTCTCAAATAACACTGACTTTGGTACTTTGATTCTGAGCTGTTAATGTTGAGGGCCATTCTGTCCTAGTCAAAGGCTGTGTCTAGAGCTTCTCTGTGACAAATGCCCCTCCCTGAAGATATATCACTCTCTTTGATGGACATTTGTAGAGTTCACAATTTGTAACACTGTCTCAGAGTAACTCCAGACTTACAGACTTCAGTGGTTTTGAACGAGTTGTTAATTACTCAGACTTCAACAGTAATCCTGGCACCTACACACTTCAGTAACCTAATTGCATAATATCCTCAGCTATTGTGCCCAAAGCCTTTGACACTCAAAGCTCCTGAATGATGGAGAAATAAACAGCGTGTAAGCAACATTTCCTCCTGGGATTTTTCTTTTTGAATATTTTCGAACAATTAGGAAGTTTTTCAGATTTAGTTATTGCTTCAAATTCTTCATTCTGCTCTTGTTTTTATTCTGTTAAATGGATTTTTCTGTCACAACTGTTCCTCCTCCCTGCTGAACAGGTTTTGCTCTTAGAACATGAAGGTGTTGATGTGTAATAGTTATAACTAGAGCAGATGAAAGATAACTGGGTGAAATCACCAATTTAATTTTTTTTTGTATATATGCCAGAGGAAATCATAGTTTCTGTAAGTATTTCAGATGGGAAAACTTAACAGTTTGCCTCCTCCTAGATGTGTGGTCAAGCTCAGTCAGATGAATTTTTGCTCAAGGGAAATGTGATACGGAAAAGAAGGAAACTGGGTGAATTTAAGTGTCCACTCTAGCATTTCACAGCTTTTTTGTTCCTCCCAAATTTCCCTATCTCTGGCAAAGAATAGAATTAATCAGTTGCTGCCTTAAGGTACAATTGTCAATCTTATAATTCAGTTCTGTTTCCCATTTGTTGTGTGAGCAGAATTTATCTTGTCATGTGGCAGGTAACTCAAACACAGTCTTTTAGCTTCAGGAGAACTTACGAAAAGTTCCAGAAAGTGGTATGTTGATGAAACACTTGAGTGGCATGTGAATGGAACTGATGTGTTGAGGAAGCTTGTGGGCTTTTTGGTTTGACTCGGATACACTGTGGAGCTTAGGGTTTGGAGTCTGTTTTGACGTGATGTGATGTGATGATGAGATGGGTGACCTGAGTCTTGGCAGAGCTCCACTTTGTAAAAGATCTTACATTCTCGGAGATCTTTCCATTGCTCTTTCCATTGCCAGTAGCAGTTTGGGAGGCAACTGGCCAAAAAGGGGTCAAGTTTCACGCTGGTAATCATACTGTAGCTCACATAATAAATAAGCAAGTGGCAAAACTCCCCTTCCCCCTCTAGTCAGATAGACAGATACTACTTAATTTTGTCTTTATCTATCTGTTTATCCAAGTTCAGGACACACGTTCCAGTTGGCAGTGAGCAATTGCACGCTGACTCATGCGCAGTGAGGTTAAAAATTCGGGAAACTAGATAAACTAGAAAGGCATACAAAACTTCAAAGGCATACAAGTTGGGAGCGTGGAGTTCATGTGAAGGTCACTTGAACCTAGATCCTAGAGATGTATTGATAGCTGAAGGGGTTTCTGGCCACTGCCCAGAAAAAGATATCCTTGGGCAAATTGTGTCATCAGATGCTGGAGTCATTTGATGGTGGAACCCTTTCACGCGCACAGAGGAGTAGTGATGCAGCTTGTAGGAAATGTCAGCACGTTTCAGTTTTTCCTGGCTGTTTAGTCTAGGGAATGGTGAGGACAGAGCGGGACAGCAGCCATACGCATGAGATGGTGTCAGCAGCAGCAAGTCTCATCTAGGGTGTTGCTCTCACAGTGAAGAATGAGATCAATCAATCACAGATACTTACTGTGGACAACAGAGAAATAAGGAATAACCACATGGTCTCAAAAGTCACTTGTCTGAGTAATCCTGTAAATTTTTTATTATCATAGAAAATGCGGTTGAACGCTTCAAGTTTATTCTTTCATGTTTTCCAGACTAAGTGGCTTCAAGCAGCTGTATCTGTGCAATCAAAGCTTTGTCTCTGAACTTTTACAGCTAGCACAAGATTTCAAATAGTTTTTACTGTTACTGTTCCAGTAGGACTGTCTGTCCAAACACACAGGAATTCACAGCCCTTACAAGAAATCTGAGAGCCTAATGAAGCGATCAGTGCCGAAAGACAGTGGAGGAAAGAAGTATAGTGGGTTGACCTTGGCTGGCTGCCAGGTGCCCACCAAGTGGCTCTCTCACTCCCTCTCCTCAAAAGGACAGGGGGGATAAAATAAGATGAAAAAGCTCATGGGTCAAGATAAAGACAGGGCGATTGCATATCAGTTACTGTCACACGCAAAACAGGCTCCACTTGGGGAAAATAATTTATTGCCAATTAAAAATAGAGTAGGATAGTGAAAAACAAAGGTAAAACTGAAAACCACCTTTATCCCTGTCTCCCTTCTCAAGCTCAACTTCACTCCTTCATTCTCAACTTCTATTTCCTCACCCTGAGTGGCACAGAGGGTCAGGGAATGGAGGCTTTGGTCAGTCCATAACAGCTCCTCTTTACCATTCCTTCCTTCCCATGCTGTTCCCTTGCTCCAGTGTGGTGTCCTCCCACGGCAGACAGTCCTTCATGTACTGCTTCAGCGTGAGTCTTCTCCATGAGATTCAGGCTTTCAGGAACAGCCTGCTTCAGCGTGGGTCCCCCAACAGCCATCATTCCTGTTAGAAAACCTGCTTCTGCCTGGGCTTCCCTTCAGAGGCTGCAGCTCCTGCCAGGAACGTGGGCTCTGACTGGCTGCATGTGGATCTCTGCTCTGGTGTGGTTTTCTCCATGGGCTGCAGGGGCACAGCTGCCTCACCATGGTCTTTACCACATGCTGACAGGGAGTCTGTGTTCTGGCTGCTGGAGGACCTCCTCCCCCTCCTTCACTGTTGTGGGGGTCTGCAGGGGTGTTCCTCTCACATATTCTCACTCCTCTCTCACAGCTGCTGCAGTTTTTTTCCCCTTCTTAAGTATGTTGGCAGAGAGGGTCCACCAGCTTTGCTGATGGCCTCAGGTTTGGCCGGCTCAGGGTCCATCTTGAAGCCATCAGGAACTGGTTGTGTCAGACATGGGGGTAACTTCTGGAATCTTCTCCACCCCTGCAGCCCAGCCACTAGCCAGACCTTGCTATGTAAACCAATAAAAGGGGATACCTTTTAAGTACTTGGTTTTTGGAGGGAATGCCTACCTCTTTTGGAAAAGGACAACTCGTCTCCTGTTGCTTTCCTGACATCATTAAGAATTGGTTCATGTCTCAGATGGGTTTCACAGGAAAAGTGGGGACGGCTGAGGGAAGAGGAGGATGTTCCTTTTAGGTCTGTTAAGGAATTAAGACTACACCTTCAATGTGGAAGAAAATCAAATGACATTCAAGAGAGGAATAGAGAGATAAATTGTTTCCAAAGTGTGCCTTGTTGCTGGGATGCTGATGTCAAGGCAGAAAATCAAAAGATAGGAGGAGGGACCTCTAAGATTGAGCCTGACCTTCTTGGACAAGAGAAACAAGAAAAGGGACATGAGGGGGACAATGAGATGGAAAAAAATAAAAATGTTTTTCAAAAGTGTCTGCCAAAAAGTCACAAGGAGTTACCATCATGGGATGTCTCTGGAAGTTGGGAAGTTGTGGTCATACAGTTGAAGAGTTTGTGTCTCAAAAAATAAAGAAGGAGGAAGATTTGAAAGCATTTGGATTAAATTTACATCTTAAGAAGAGAAATAACTAGAAGTAGCTATAGTACAGGTGGTGGTGTTGGCATCCAGCACAGAAGTAGAGGAAAAGAATTGTTCATGGAAGAAAAATTTGAAACTTGATTTAAACTGGCTGTGAGGTTCGTTACTCCAGTAGTCTGAGAAAATATGAGACAGATTAGACTGAAGAAGATGGACCAGGAATATTTTACTCAGTTTCAGCTGCAGAGTCAGAGGTTCAGCCTACTAGAGTTTCCCAGAGGAAAGTAAAATTGTGAAGACAAGGAGATGACGTGAATGTAATCAAAACCAGAGTGAAGTGCTGTCATGACTGCTGGTGGGTGGCTGTGCTGGGTGTGCTTTGTTTGACCTGCCTGCTCTAGAGAGATTTTTCAGGGATGTCAAGCTGCAGTTTTACTTGGAAGTTTTGTCTTAGACCTGGAATTACTTAAAGTTATTAAATAAAACCCTCAGACCAACAATAATTTGAATAGGGGGAGGTGCCAGAGAGCACAAATTGCACAACCAGCTTCCATTCTGCTGAAAATAGCATCTGGCAGGTCTTTCCAATGGTTTTGGCTCAAAATGAACCCCAATCTGTCAGTTGTCAGCACTGTGCCTCCTTTTAATTACCTGGGCTAAAATTACAGTTCATTTGCAAATGCTGGAACTCAGAATAATTGTGTCTGTTAGACATACTGTGGTGAAAGGCAGCTAAAAAGCCTCACCGTTCAGGCAGAGTGAGTCCCTCAGCTTTTGACTTGCCCAGCTGAGCAGCCAGAGAGGAAGCACATGCCTGGCACAGATTCCAAAGTACAATAAGATCCATTTTGTGCTGGATTTTTACACCTGATCGCTGCCTGGCATTCTTATTGTTAATTCAAGGTAAGGAAGAGAGAAAAAGTAGCTCAACAGTATCCTATTGATGGCAGACACACCTAAGTCTACATGGTACTCAGCTCAATACTGCAAAAATGTATAGCTGAAGGAGTGGACAAAACACATATGCTGCAAAAATGCTTATGAGGAGACACCAAAAAATACAGCACCTTTGATGTGGAAATAAAAATAGGTCAGCTATGCCTGAGCCCTGCTGCGCATGGACGGAGGCATGCCAGAAGGCATGCCAGGGATGGGGAGTAAAGCTGTGGGGAAGTCTCTGTAGCACGACAGTAGGCTCTGAGGAGGGCAGAACAGCTGGGGGACTTCCTGGCATGGAAGAGGAAAATAAAGTAAGTGAAAATCAGACCAGCTGTGTGGTCTCATAGCAAAAGTAGTGTAAGAGCGAAGAGTGGAGCTGAGGGTGGCTGGAGAGGCAATCAGGGACAACATGCTGGGCAGCAGGTAGGCCATGGCACCGGCAGGAGTGGCAGCGGGAGGTAGAGCTGCTCTGAAGGTGGCTGTGGGACTAGGAGGCATCTCGCTGCTCACAGATCCCTAACAGGCTGAGATCTCAGGAGAGCGAAGTGCCACCGAGGAGATCAAAATGAATGTTCTGGCCACTTACAATTCAGATACTTACTCTCTGCTAGCACACACTGTATTTCTGAATGTTTCATGGCTCTCTTTCCCCATCTTCCCTGTACATCCCATGTCAGACTGCTTGGCTGGTGTTGGTTCCTCCATAGGGCCTGACCCTTGTAAATGTCTTTAAGATGTACACCAGTGTGTCAGCATAGGCATAGAATCCCACCCACTTGGTGGTTGGTGGGATCCTCTTCACTTGCTGGTGTCCCGCTGGGGAAATGTTGTTCGCAGCAAGATACCTGTAAGACCAGCTGAGAAGTGCCCTGACTGCTTGTGGCATCCCCAGATCCAAAAGGCTGCTGCCCCTGCAAAATCTGGCACTAGTACATCCCTGCCAACCCACGAGCACCAGCTGGTGAGATGGTGCCAGTGGGTCATGCCCAGGACTGGCATGGGTGGTGCTGTCCTCCAGGCAACAGCATCCTCCTCGCCTTTTTCATTGCCAGTCCAGCTTGCACTTCCCCTGGAAGCTGATGGCATCTCTGCAGAGAACTGGATAACTCTTAAGTCCAAATGATGAGACTTTGCTGTAGGTTCTTCATCCTCTCCTTTGCACAGAAATCCATCCATTCCTGCTGAACATCTTCACAGATCAGTCATCTCAGTGTCCTGAGGGTACTCGCCAGGGAAGAAGGGTAGCAGTGCAAGTTGAAAGCTTTCAAATTCGTCATTCCTTGGGGATTTAAATATGCATTGTTAGGGCCAAATAGGAGGGTAGAAAGCCTTTGCAGAGCACCTCAAAGTGACGCTGCATTGCATCTGTGCCCTGCCTGTTGTGGACATGTTAAAGTAATCTGGGCTGTAACATAGGAATTACTGCTCAGGGTAATCTCACAATGCATTAATCAAGTAGTGGGTTCCTTTGGGAGGGTAGGGCTTGTTTCACCATTTTGCCTGGAATATATGAATGTAAATACAGATTTACAATGCAGCCAGTGCAGTCAAACTCTGTTGAAGCGCAGACTGGAAGAATATAAAATGTACCCTGTGTAAAGGCAGTGAAATCCTAGATAATGTCTGTTCTTCTCAGATCTCAAGTGAACACAGGTCCACTAAAGAATACAGACTGTTTTAACCTCCTGTAGTAAAGTGGAATCACCTAAAATATGTCTAAATGCTTCCATCACGCCCATTTCATAGAGGCAAGATTTAAGTGGTTGTCAGATGTTATACCCTCCTGAGTTTCCAAGGTTAAGTTTTTTTGTGTTTATATATTCTTGCCCCTTTCTGCAGTCCATCAGTTTGGAAAGTTATGCTGGTGGTTTGATTGTTTTGAGCTTGCAAACCCCTGACATCATGCTTGCAGTTCCCTGGGATAAAAACGTAAATCCAGACCTTGAAACCCCAGGGGTTCTCTCTGGATGGGCAGTGATGAGGGGAAGATGCTTCAAAAATGTTTTTGGAAAGTATTTACAGTTCTTTGTGTTGCTCTTCCATGAGGAAAATCTGTATGTCATGGTCTGCAAGGCTCTATGTGTAAATAACTGATGCTGCTAGATTTACACAACTACTTTTTAGCCCTGCTTCTGTGTTAAAACAGACCTTTACAGTGACTTTTTATGTGGAAATCTTGTAGCTGGGTGTGGTGGGGAAGCCGCTTGGTGACTCATACTGCAGGGAATTCCCTGATGAATTAGAGTATTTTTACTTCTGGACTTGTGCGCAGTTTCCTTCAATGCTGGAGCGAGTGGCCGATAAGAGCAGGCTACAAAGGCCCATTCACCGTTCAGCTACCCCATGTTAAAACAGGGTGTTTATGCTTTGCAGAGCTGAAAAATCCACCCCCCGTAGCGCGTAGGTTCACAGCATTTTCGTCATTAGCAATCCCAGGTGCTCCGAGTGTCACGGCCATGAAGAAAACAAGGCAGAAGTGGATGGTGGTGAAGCACACACGGAGCCAGGATGGCTATAAATAACAGGGATTGGTCTGTAAATGTCGGGCTTCCTGACAAACCTGGTGTCTTCAGCTGGCAGTAGTGCTGATGGCCACCTGTCAGCACAGTGTCCAGCCTGTGCAGAACGGGCGGGAGCAGCTTCTCCTTCCCCCAGCACTGCCGTGCTCCTGTGCTGCTTCTTTGGAGGAGGAGGGATTTTAGGGTCATTCATGCAGCCCGTGCACGGTTCCCCCGTGAAGCCTTGGCTCTCTCAGGTTAGTGGCTGCTGCTGCTGGCAGTGAGGGAGCAGGGCACTCTACTGGGAACTCTGCAGGGCTTCTGCCCTGCCCTTCTGTACATGGATGTTTTGGGTTTATTTCCATTTGGTAAGAAAACCCTCACAAAACATAAGAAACCAGTATAATACCTTGACCCAACTTTTTAGCTATATAAAGAACTGTCTTTCTCTTCAAAATATTGCACTATAAATCTTAAAAATGCCAAAACAAAGCCAGGCATTTGGTTTGGAGAAGGCACTTCTTGTTACTTGGTAAAAGTAAATAGTGAAATGAAAGGGAATGAAATAAGACCTTTGGAAAAGCCGTTTTCTCCCTTTTCCTTCGTGCCTCCTCCTCTCCTTCCTCTCCTGACTCCATCTCCCCCTCTCCCTGTGTAACAACTGCCCATTTGGGTACGGTAATTCCAGAGAGCAAACTTTAACGGGAATGCCTGAAATGTGTCTGCTTCAGCTTTGTGTTATGTCTGTAATTTGAATTATTTGCATTTTGGAAAGGTATAAATTGCTCTGGTGTACTTGGGTTGGCTGGCGGCCAGGAGGGAGTTGCCTCGGGCCCAGACCAGGCGCGTTGCTGCAGATGTGGCAGGCGTACAATGGAAACTTTTGTGGGCGAGCAGCCCTCACTCCTCCAGCACACGCTGACAGGAGGCGGCATCCCGCCTGCTCACCAGGCTCCCCAGCGGATGGGCACTGGGGCAAAGCCATTTTCTCCAGCATTGGCAGACTATCTTGAGGCTTAGGCCTCCCACAAACCATTCCAAAGCCATTATTCCTTTTTTTTTTTTTTTTTTAATTTCAGCTGAACTGTTTAAACCTGCAAAACATGTTTACTGTAAAAGGTTGACGTAGTGGTCTAAGGTTTCCCTCCTGGAGCCGGTCCCAGTCCGTGGGCGTTGAGATTTCCCTCTTGGTTCACCAGACGTAATATGAGGAATTGTCTTTCTTTCTTCTTCTTT